>APFE031428535.1:7377-22232 GCA_000404065.3 Pinus taeda
ACTTCCCCCGCAATTGGGTTGTACTTGGATCCATTAATGGGAGATACAATTTCTAGTTTCTCATGGGTAGCAACCGAGGAGGCGATATTAGGTGACTGTTTCGCAGGCTGCAAATTCAACTCTCCCAATGCCCGGTCATAGTGCTGACCTTTGAAGAGATCCAAGTTAAGCTGATCATCATCCACAGCATTAACTGATTCAACTCGTAAACTAATTTCGTTTTTGGGGTTCAAGCCCCGAGGGGTTTCGGAGAAAAACCTAACAGCGTTCCTAGAAGCCTTCAATTTAGGGCTTGTGGAATTCTCTTTTAATGGACGTTCCCCAGATTTCCCACAAGAGTACGCTTCAGATTTTGGACCCACTGGCATTTTAACACTGCTCTGTGTGGATGAACTTCCAGATTTCGGACCCACCCGCATTTTAAAACTGTTGTTTGTGGAAGAACTCTGACCCACCGGCATTTTAACACTGCTGTTTGTGGATGAACTTTCAAATTTCGGACCCACCCGCATTTTAACACTGCTCTGTGTGGATGAACTTTTAGATTTCGGATCCACCGGCATTTTAACACTGCTCTTTGTGGATGAAGTTGGCAATCTAGCCCTGGGTACTTTCAACTTTGTGTCTTGAGCAAACACCATATTGTTATCCTGTGAATCAATCCTTTGGTTTTATATCCGCACAGCCCCGCGCCTTCAGCCTGAACTAGAATTGATCAATCCGATAACTTGTCAAACTAAAAGATATTTCTCCTCTTTCTTCTCTTCGTTTGTTGATGGCACGGCTTCGCCACAATTTTCAGAGACCTTTGTACCTTGCGATCTCAAGGTTCCACAACTTTGTAGATATACAAATCTTCACTAACTATTTTTGAAAAGAATCCATCTTTAAAATCAAACTATGTTAGTCGATCTATTTAAGATAACCCAGCAATATTCAAGATATTTCGAATGATCTAGATAGCTAAGTAATATTTAAAGTATCTGTGAAATAAACGAAGTATAGAATTTTAGTGTTTTAGTTTTCTTAAACGAATTAAATAATACTTTTAAAATGGAACTCAGTTGATGTGATTTTTTTGGGGTTCACATAGACATTCGGAACAACATCCTCTTCCCCTAATGATTTGTAAAATGTTTATTATGTATAAAACAAATATAATATTACTTATGAAAGATGTTCACAACAATATATAAATTGCAATATTTTCTTATTATTATTTTAATAAATTCATTATTAAAATGTATAAAGTAAAAATAAACCATGATCGTTAAAAATATGGCTTGCCACAACCTATCAAATTTAATATGTGACGATTTTAAAATTGGTATCCTATTAAATGGTGAACTCGTTATTTCTTTTTATTTAATTAGTACTACAATTATATAAAAGAGGTTAAAAGAGGTTTAACGTGTTTCTCGAAAATGTGTTGGTTTACAATATTAATTTTGAAAAGTGAAAATTAATTAGTGAAATTTGATTATCTTATTATGTTAGTTGGCGATTAATATGTAAGAGGAGGTTTAGTAAATTTGTGAATTAAAATATCAATATTAATATTAAAATATTTGATATTTTAGTGTGATTGATGATCATATTTAACTACAATTGATTATAGATGTTCATGTTGAATATGGACAATCATTTTTTATTATGGTTGACTATGGATGATCTATTTGGATATCCATATTTGATTACAATTGAACATAGATGTTCATGTTGACTATGGATAATCATGTTGATTATGGTTGACTATGGATGACTTATTTGGATATGGTTGACTATGTTTGACCATGTTGACTATGGATAAGCATTTTAACTTTGGTTGACAATGGATGACTATGGTTGATGACGTTTTACTATGGTTACTTTTTATTGACCATGGTTATTTATGGTTGAACATAGTTGACCATAATTAACTTTAGTTGGCTTTGGATCACTATAATTAACATTGGTTGATTTCTGTTTGACTTATTATTCTAAGCATATGGTTGACTTCTTTTATTATTGTTGACCTCGGTTGACTTTGGCTTACTATGAGTTCATTATTATTGAATTTTTTTTGATAGGGGTGACCACATTTGATCATGTTTGGATATGGCTGAACATGGTTGACTTATGATGACTATGATTGATTTTTATTAATCATTGTTAGACATGGTTAATCATGTTTGACCATGTTTATTTTCATCCATGGTATGACTATGGTAATGTTGTTGGTTTTAATTATGCAAAGCTAATTATTGCACACATATATTTAATAAAATAGAAAATATGCAATGGAAAACACGCATATTAACATATATATTTTTCCTTGGAAATACAAATAGGAAAATCATCATACAATATTACAATAAGACATAAATATCATGTGGCATCCATAAATCACTAATCCATCTACCTTGTCTTAGAATACAACTGTAGTTCTTTAACTAAAACTACAAAACCCTGGGCTAAATCACCATGTGCCACAAAATGGCTAAAAATGAAAACCAAGTGCCAAAATATGGCCAAAAAAAATTTCACGGGTGCTTGGACTCCACAAACCCCACATAAGAGGGTCTACCTCTATGACCACAAATGGACTAATCCAATGTACAACATGTGGAAGACAAATGGACTAATCCAATGTACAACATGTGGAAGACAAATGGACTAATCCAATGTACAACATGTGGAAGTGGTAGTGCAACGAATATAATGCATGCCTAATCATTGTTTTTCCTTTCACTTTTTCTCTAATTGTATTTTTTAATGTTCATTTGTCATAAAAATACCTATATGCTATATAACACTAAGGAAAACATTTTTTAAAACAAACATTCTGATAACAAACAATCTACGGTAACATTTTAACTTATATGTACTATTGAAAATATAGTAGGAACAAGCATGTTCATCCCAACCAGCGAATTGTAAACACAAGTCCACACGAGCCTTAGGCACCTTTTATATCAATAATGTGTCATCCTTCAGTGGTAATTTTATCCTTTCCCATGCAGACTCTAGTAGTGTATTTCCTTCTTCTCAATATATGCACTCTTCACCTTCCTATACTAGGGATTTGTTTATAGAAAATATTTCTTTCGTTTTCTTTCTTTTTGCATACATTTCTATCCAATAATTCTTATCCTCCTTACAACCCATCATAACATCTCTCACTAGTTATATTGTCTCCTAGTGGTAGTTATTCCTCCCAAAATCTTGGGGAATCATCGGAGGTTAAATGATTGTGACAATTATCACTTTTTTCTTGTCCACTACTTGGGACTCAACCACTTTAATAGTTTATAACATTAGAGAAACTTGACTACTCAAATGTTGGTTTCCATAATATTTCTAAATAAAAACAATATTATATTTATAATTGTACATAACTATTTACATGTGTAATTCAAAATGTTTGCATTTAGTATTTTCCCCCACAACTTGTATTTCTAACTTAAAAGTTCTAAAGATACATAATAAAAAATCCTTGCAAAATTAATTGCAAAAGAGGTATTACATCTCCCCTTAACTTAAAAATCCTCAATTTTTTATTTATATCTATTAGTCATGAAAGAGTGAAGGGAATGCTTCCCACATTTTCTCTTCCATCTCCTAGGTGGCCTCCTTGGGTCTAAAGTGCTTCCATTGCATGTTAATCTCGGTGATGGCTTGATTTTGAAGTTTCCCTCCTATCTAAAATTTGAAAGGGATCGATCTAGCACTCCTCTTTCTCTTCAATTGTACAACATTCCAATCAGTGATATGAGTTGGATTGTGAATATATTTCTTTGAAAGTGATACATGAAATACATTATGAACATTATATGGGTTCGTAGTGCTAACTAGTAGGCCACTAGCCCTACTATGACTAGTATTTCAAATGGTCCACAAAATCTAGCTGTTAATTTAACACTACTTCCCAGCCTCAATGTAGTCCTATTTGGTTTGACTTTGATATAAAATGTTCCCCCACATCATGTTCCTTTTGAATCCCTTACTAATCCACATAACTTTTTTGTCTATCTTGAGTTGTTTTTAAGTTCTTCCTTACCTTTCTCACCACCTACTCCATAACTTTTAATGTATCAGGTCCTAAAATTAACTTTTCATCTAGGTGACTCCAACTTAATGGAGTATAGAATTTCCATCCATAGAGGACTTCAAAATGACCCATTTCAAGAGATGTTTGATAACCATTATTATATGCAAATTCAACCAGAGGTAAGTAATATTCACATGTAATGGGTTGATCCATTGCATAAATGTGAAATAAATCTTCTAGGATCAGTTTATTTCTTTCAGACTATCCATTAGCTTAGGGATGGTAAGTAATATTGAAATTCAATTGTGTACGCAATCTTGCAAAAAGTTCCTTCCAAACATTTCATGTGAATTTTACATCTCTATCAAGAATGAGTGTTTTTAGTACTTCATGAAGTATGAATATCTCATTCATAAAAAAATTAGCTATGTGAATAGTTTTTAATGTTGACTGCACTGGTATAAAATGGGTTTCCTTACTCAATTGATCAACTACAACTGTGATAAAATCATATTGTCTTTTAGTTCTGGGTAATCTTGTGATAAAATCGATGGAAATAATTTCCCATTTCCACTCAAGAATAGCTAAAGGATTTAATAGCCTATAATAATGTTGGCATTCCACCTTAACTTTTTTACACTCCATACAGTTTCCTAAATGCCCAACTACTTATCCTTTACATCCTAGCCAACAAAACATTTTCCTAAGTGTTGTAACAATTTTTTGGTAGCCAGGATGACTTGAAAAAGGGATTCTTGTGATGTTCATCTAAAATCAGTTGTTTAATTTTGTGCACATTCAAGAAATAAATTGTTTTTTTTAAATTCAACAAATCATCCCTATTCAAAGCATAATCTCATCCTTATATTGAACCAATTTCATTTTTCAATCTTTCTTGTATTCCTCAATATTCTTGATCCTCTAAGGCTACAATCTTGATCTATTCATTAAGATTTTCATTATCATTGCTAACAAACATCTCACAAATCTAATTTAATCTTTTTCTCAATGCATCTACAATTCTATTTTATTTCCCTTAAATGTGTTTGATGCCAAAATCAAATTCATTATGGAAAGCCATCCACCTTGATTTCCTTTACATTTAAATTTGGTTGACTAAAGAAATATGTGAGGCTGATATGATCATTTACTAATGTAAATTTATTTCCCAAAAGTTAGTGTCGCCACATTTTTAAAGCATGAATTACTCCAACTAATTATAGATCATAGACAACATAATTTTTTTCACACTCCTTTATCTTTCTAGATTCATAAGCTACAACATGGTTATCTTGCATCAACATTCACCTAATCCCTCCAAATAAGCATATGTGCACATTGCATAATATTTATTTGGATTATCAACCTTAAGTATGGGAGCTACAATTAGAAAATATTTCAACTAGTCAAAGATTTCTTGACACTTTTGGGTCCAAATGAATTTAACTACTTTCTTATGTAGAGATTTTATAGGGTAGGCAAGCTTAGAGAGCCTTCAATGAATTTACGGTAATAACCTGTAATTCCCATAAAGGATCTGATGTCAAGTACATCTTTAGGAAAAATCCAGTTAGAATTTCCTTGACCTTTTCAAGGTCAACCACAATTCCCTCGTTAGATATTACATGCTCCAAATACTAAATCTGACCTTGATAAAACTAACACTTACTAAATTTGGCATATAATTTATCCTCTCTTAATGTTTGCAACTTTATTCTTAAGTGTTGTTCATGCTCTTCTAGTGTCTTAGTGTAAACTAGAATGACGTCAATGAATATCAATATAAATGTGTCTAAGTACTAACCAAAGACATTGTTCATTAGACACATAAATGTGGTTGGGGAATTTCTGAGTCCAAAAGGAAGTACAATGAACTCATAATGGCCTTATATGGTTCTAAAACAAGTCTTATGAATATCCTCATCTTCAATTCTTATTTGATGGTAACCAAATCTCAATTATATATTAGAGAAGATTGTTGATCCCATTACCTCATCAAATATATGATCAATTCTAGGTAATGGATATTTGTTTTTTAGCTGTCAACTTGTTCAATTTTCTATAATTAATACATGATCTAGGAGTACCATCCTTTTTTCTTAAAAAAAGTTTTAGTGCTCCCCAAATTGAGACACTTGATCTAATATATCCCATGTCCAACAATTCTTGAAGTTGCATCTTTAACTCAGTCAACTATAGTACAATCATCCTTTAATGTGCCTTTGACACTGTAGTTACCCCAATTACAAATTCAATGGTAAAATCAATGTCCCTTTTTGGTGGTAATCCAAGAATTTCATCTAGAAAAATATCCTTGAATTCCCACACCCACTACAAATTCTTCCAACCTCTTTTCTTTTCTTTCCTATGCTAAATCTTCCACCTCTATTACATTGTGAAAAAAATTATTGGACTTAACATTATATGAACAATTTCGAAGTAAATGAAGCTCCCCATAGCCCCAACACTTCAAGGGTTCTCTTTCCTTATCATTAGCTCTTTTACCATTTAAGTCAATCATTATGGATCCCTCTTGTGACTAAGTCTTTTCTTGATTATTATTCTTATTGAAATTTATGTTTTTATGATTTCTAACATAATTCTTAAATGAAGCTGATTTGAACCCCTTATTCCCTTGCATGAATTTGTCATTTTTCTTATTTTTCCAAGGCTTTGAATTATTATTTTTTGTTTAAATTTTTTGTAACATATACTATCCTTTTGGATGGCTTCATCCATTATCTTGGGTTTGTCATATTAAATCTTCTCTTAGAAGGAGATGAGTAAACAACTAATGAATCAATAAATTTGGTTTTCTCATCGCAAATGTACAATACATATCACAAGAGATGGGTGAATTTAGCGACCAATTCATCCATGGTCATATAAACAAGATTTATTTCATGGACCTCTTTAGCCCTATAATCATAATATCTTTTTTTCAAATATTTTCCTTTGAAGTGTTATTTGAAAACCCTCCTAACTCATACTCTTATATTCTATATTATGTATAGTTTTAATTTCATCCCACCATGAGGATGAATTACCATGTAGCTAGTAAGTGGCCAATATGGCTTTCATATTATTGGTATATTCATATAATTGAAATCATTTATTCATATTTAACATCCATGCTTTAGTTTCCTCCTTCGATTCACCATCAAATACTAGAGGCCTAATTTTCTTGAATTATCCCTGTAGTTCTACTTTCTTCTTCGTCACTTGATTAGGTGCTATAAGTGTAATTTTGGTTGAAATGTGTTCAATTCCTTCTTTACCTAATTCCTTTTCATTTCAAGTTTGAGAGGCTCACTCTCATCTATATTGTCCTATTCATTCCTTTTGCGGGATTCCTGTTTGTCTCCATTATCCATGATTTGTCCTAATGTAATTTAATTTAGCTTTTTTATTAAACTTTTTATAAGTTTTTCCTGTTCATCACAAGCTTTCAACAGTTCTTCATTATCAACTCTAATACTTGCTAATTCTACTTTCAGAACTTTCATAATCTCTAACAGTTTTATTGAATGTGATGTTGTTTCACCACCAAGTTATACCCAAAGTTCCTCTCCATCAAGAGGTCTTGAAGATGGTTTTGACATGATCATTCTTAATTTTCTCCTTACTATGTAAGACAAAACATTTATTCAATGAAATTTTAATTGTGATATGGCTCAAAGGCCTTAGAACTCTAACCTACAACACTAATACCATATGTAATGTACCCCAGTACCAAAAAAATAAAAATATATTTAATTCAAAAATTTGTGAGGCAAATATTACTCTTACATACTTATTCTAATGAATCATTATATACTTTCTATATTTGTTCTAAACAAAATTTTAATTAATATTAATGTTGCAACACTTTGGCTATCATTTTCCTTTTTTTTATTTTCAAAATTAACACACAAAAAAAAGTGGGTGAGAGAGACTCAACCTCTCATCCTTCTCATTTCTCAACGAAACCTATGAGACATAGATGCTAACCCACTGTGCCATCACATTGTACACTAAGACTAATTATGTTGTTACAAAGTTGCCTTGATTAAAAAAAATTGGACTCAAACGCTAGTCATTCTTCCACTAAATAGGTTTATGCTACATACCAAGATGGAACTATTGTATGTTATATGTTCTTCCCCTTTAGATCAAGGGAATTATTATATTCATGTTTAAATATTTAATAATTTTACCCATTACATGAACCCCTCCCCCTGCAAACCAATACACATGGAGTATATGAGATGTGGGTCCCCTCTCTCTACATGTCAAACTTATGGTTGTGTCCCTTCCATGTGATGGGTCACAAATGGATGGTTGGGATGTTTTGATCATGTAAAATTGGAGATTAAGTTGTTTAGTAGACCTTGTCATTTTGCATTTCCCCTCTCTTTGGGGTCCAAAATCTCCACAGCAAAAGTCTAGGGCTAAACTCTACGGAAGGAGTTTTACTTTCACGAAGCATTTGGCTTCTAGCTCACTTCTTTGACAGCTCTTCTAACAACATCCTACAGATAAACTTTATGTTTACCTACACTTAAGTTATATAAATTTTATTATTTATAAACAATTACAAAAATAAGTATTAACTTAGTATTATATATAAAAAACAAATAATTATTTATATATCAAATTTAATACTATATTTTATTTTCAAAATATTCTATTGTGGAAATTTAAAGTCATCCAACCAACCTAAGTTTGATGTTTTATGCTTTGGCCATCAATTAAATAACCTTTAACTCATTTATCATCCAATCATATTAAACTCACATTTCTCATTAATCAATTTAATATATATTACTCAATAATACATATTTATATTCTTAAATAACCTAAATTTGAAATCTTATACTCACAACCAATTGTGATTTTTCTCTTTATCTATATTTTTAATGTAAAATCTAAATACTCCCTAACATAACCTTCCTAAAATAATTACATAATTGGAAACAACTTAAAGAAAATTATTGTAGATTTCAAATTTAATTAACTTTTAATGTAAAATCTAAATACTTTATAAATTAAACATGTGAAAATAATTATATAATTGGAGACAATAATTATATAATTGGAGACAATTTAAAGAAAATTAGTGTAGATTTAAAATTTAATTAAATTTTTAATGAGAGGTTTAAAAAATTACTTGATGTTATAGTTGAGTGTTTCATGCTTTTCTTTGGGAGATATATTTCTCAAATTCTTATTATATACCTTTTTCTTGAGATAAAAAGTAATTAAAAAAACAGTTACTTTTTAATTAATATAAAACAAATACATGCTGATATGTATAAGGATTACCTATTCCTCTCACTTTTTGAAGTTGAAGAACATATTTACAGTTTCCTATGTATTTAAACAACCTAACAAAACGAAAAAACAGACGCCCTCTGAATAAATTTCTAACTATACAATATTGAAGGACGTTGGATGTTCCATTATAAAAAGCACACCATTCCTCCATTTGAATTACTGTTTAGTGTTTTTGAATATACATTTATATTCCAGCATGAAACCCTAGTTGTCGCAGCATCCTTCAATAGTCCAATACGATTCCGGACTCAGAGGCCAGTATAGAGGATCCTGAAGATCCCTGTTGTCCACAACCTTATCCCTTAACGCTTTCAAGGTCCGGCCCATTTCATCATCCAGCCGTATGAGTGATTTTTCCATTGTGGAAGTGAAGCTCGTTCCATCCTCGTAATCTAAACGCCTAGGAGCAAGTTTGTCATGACTGTGACTAAAAAATTTACGCTGCATTACAGAGATTTCTGAGCAAGCAAGGAGATGGTCACCAACTTTATTGGCATCACTCAAAAAATCATGAAAACTTAATCCGTTTGAGTTGAACTCGCGGAACTCTGTCTCAGTCCCATCAAAATCTTGCGTCAAAACAGAAGAATGCGATGAGATTCTATCCCACTCTTGACGTTTTTGTTGTGAAAAGCAGAGCTTCTCACCTACGTAGCTACTTAAACGGTCATTTAGACATACACGAGGAGTCTCACTGGACAATATACAATTTGAGCCGGTGCTCTCATTTGAAGAAGTCAAACATTTGTCTTCTGAATCTATATCTGTCAGACATATCTCCAAATTTTCAGCCACAATTCCACATGACATACCTGCAGTGGCATCTGATCGATTAAGAACAACTACTTCCCCCGCAATTGGGTTGTACTTGGATCCATTAATGGGAGACACAATTTCTAGTTTCTCATGGGTAACAACCGAGGAGGCGATATTAGGTGACTGTTTCGCAGGCTGCAAATTCAACTCCGCCAATGCCCGGTCATAGTGCTGACCTTTGAAAAGATCCAAGTTAAGCTGATCATCATCCACAGCATTAACTGATTCAACTCGTAAACTAATTTCGTTTTGGGGTTCAAGCCCCAAGGGGTTTCGGAGAAAACCCTAACAACGTTCCTAGAAGCCTTCAATTTAGGGTTTGTGGAATTCTCTTTTAATGGACGTTCCCCAGATTTTCCACAAGAGTACGCTTCAGATTTTGCACCCACTGGCATTTTAACACTGCTCTATGTGGATGAACTTCTAGATTTCAAATAAGATCCTCCATTTTGCCCTATTGTTCAATAATGGAAATTATTGCGATATTTTTCACCGAATGATTAATTTTCCTTATGTCTTACAAAATTCCCAATCTTTTGTGCCTTATAAAACTCCTAATCTTCTATGTCTTACAATATTTCTTATTGGGAAATCCAATGGCATAATGCTTTTTTCTACTTGAAAAATTAAGCAAATTTCCTGTTGTTATATTCTTTCCACTACTACCCGATGCATGGTGGTGGAGATGGGGGGTCACACTCTTGTGACAACCGCCTTGTATGTTGCATGTGGTTTAGCAATGGGACAATATCCTCCCTGCATGTGGCCCTGGGCAGCACCCTGGGAAATTTTTTTGGACCCTATATTAGGTGGGTAGACCTACTTATGGTTTTGTGCATGAATTTTGCACATGGTTTTGGCCATGATGGTTTTCTGTCCATGGTATTTTGTAAATTTGGTCAAGGGAACTACAATTATGTTCTAATCCAGGGTTAATGGATTGGGCTTTATGGATGCTTTGGCATGTATATATGGTAGTCCTCGTTTTAGGGGAAAATCTCCATGGGTATCTATTTTATGTTTTATGTTCTTGCCATTGTTTATTTTCTGTTTTTTTTAGAATTCATATGCAAGTAACAAGATAACAATGCCAAGAATATATGATAATCATTTCAATTTTTTTCCTCAAACTAAAATAACTAGATATAGACATCATATGCATTGTAGGTTTAAGAATTTTGTTTAGATAAATTAAATCTCTAAACCAAGAAAAGTTGCAATGGATAATCTTTCATTAACCAATTAGAAGTGTCAGTTGTGTAATGAGTATCTTGGCACCCAAGTAGTATACCACCTTTTACTCAAGAATACGTTTTGCAATAAATTTAATGGGAGAAAGAGGACTACAACCAACAAAAATCAATTATTGTCTAGTGTCAACTAGTTTTCAATGGTCAAATCTAAAGAAACTTCCATGTCAAAAACAATCTCAAAAAAGTTTTAGGTTGGAGAAATTACTTTGGTAGGATGTAAACATGCTCAATTTTATAAGAAAATTTGTTTCTTATGCTTCTTTCTCAAGGATGTCGCCATGGATCTTACCAATCAATATAAGGGAAGGAGGTGGGACACTATGTTTCACAACAAGGCTTCTTATTACCTCTCAACACATCAGCCATTGAGAACCCTAATGTAAAATCATTTTTGGCAACAAGGACTTTCCTTTAACTTCGAGAGAAAACAAAACAAATTTTCAACTAATATTAGATTTTTGTGATGATATCATTCATAGTGATGTTACATTATTATTCCTAAAATCATTGGCTAAGTTTTCTTCTTTATGCCATAAACCTATCAACACCAAGATAATTCTAGATAGTAAAATGCAACAATTGCGTCAATATTTGAGCAAATCTCTCTATGTGTTCCTCCACTTTGTCCCAAAATATAAGCACTAAACTTATACTTGTTTATCAATAAGTAAATGTGCCAAAATTTTCTTTAATTCCTTCCATATAATATTCTCTCATTCTCCTTATCGAAGCAAATTAAAATTGAAGAACTTGTGGAGTTTAAAACTTGTTGGAAAGACTAAGGGGGGTTGAATCAGTATTTCTTAGAATTTTTTATATTATGCCACTTAATATTTTTCCATGATTAAACCAACCAAACAAACCGTAAGTAGAACAAAGAAAATAATTATATTACTAAAAATAGTGAGGAATCTCATCCTCTTTTACAAATATTTAGGCTCCAACCTGTATAAAAAAATATCCAACTTCTTCAAGACTACAACCTTGAATGAGGACTCCAATCCTCAAAT
The DNA here is from genome assembly GCA_000404065.3 of Pinus taeda. NCBI lineage: Eukaryota > Viridiplantae > Streptophyta > Pinopsida > Pinales > Pinaceae > Pinus > Pinus taeda. The sequence goes on from APFE031428535.1 coordinate 19,803, forward strand.
ACAAATCCAGGCACCAACCTAGTCTCAAGAAGGGCACCAATCCTCTTAGGCTCCAACACAAACTAACACTTCTAATATAATTCAAAAATTTACCATAACATTGCTTCAAGATGTCATCAAAAATCTCTCCAAAATCTCCTCCAAAGAAGCTTCAAAAAATGTCCCAAGAAATCTTCAGGAATCTACTCAAGTTTTGTTTGCACAACAATGTCTCTAGGTCTATTACAAAGGTTTTTCCACTTCAAGCTTGCTTCAAAGATAACTAAATGTACTCCAAAAATACTACTTCAAGATACTTCAAGGATAAAGGTGTATGCAAGGATCACTTCACTTCTACTCCAAGTTTGGTCTTAATACTTCATAGACTTCTTAAAATGATAGACTAAAATTTGCTTCAAATATGGCTTTAAGAGCTCCTTCAGAAAGGCCTCCAAAATCTTCTTTTAAGACACTTCAATGTTCTATTCTAGGTTTTCTTCAAGAGATTTCAATACTACTTCAAAAGAGCTACCCAAGAATATCTCAAGAGGCATTTCCACGATGTCTCTAATGCTTTCTCAAGATTCCACCTCAAAATTTTCTTAATGATACATGAACAAGCCAAGTATAAGTCTTCTCCAAACAAACTTAGAAGTAAGATGAAACCATAGGTCAAGATCTATTCTCAGAAGAGTCTCAATACAGTCCCTTCCACAGGCCAAATTTTTCTCTTGTCTTAGGTCTGAAATTGTCCACAATAAGACTAAATTCCACAGGTATGAGGTTTGATCATAGAGAGAGGGTCGAGCATTATCCACAAGTCTGATATTTTGCTCAAGAAGGTCAACTTTACACAGGACATATTTTTTCATAGGGGTTTCCAAGTTATAGAGCCAAATCTTCTTACAAGAGATCGAATTATAGACCCTGAATTTGTCCATAAAAAGCAAAAATATTTAGCGTAAAGAGGCTGAATTTTGAGATGTAAGGAGGTTAGCATTAAATAGGCCTAATTTTTACTTCAAAATATAGATCAACATTTTCTCCAAAATTAGATGAAATAACTCACCAAAGCCCTTAATCCAAAATAGTGATATAACCATAAATTCACCCTTCAAATTTCCTTTAGTTTCATGAGATATTAAACTTCTTCACTCCTTCCTTTGACTTGAATTCTCTCTCTACTCTCTTAACCGAATTGGTGACCAAATCAAGAAGACAAGTTGAATATATATAGTGGCTGAATAGGCCTATAAAGGATTTGACATGACCCATTGAAGATACATGTCTTATAGCATAATCGACCTAAAATTTAATCTTGAGGTTGACTTATCAAGGTAATGTTGTTCAAGATATAATTAATGTAATAACAATAATTCATTGACATTTGTTGGTACAAGAGTGTGTTTCTTCCTTTAATGGATAATGTGTGAGATTATCTGAACATTATATCATTTGCAAGTTGGTTATTTTGTTTGATCAAGATGTAATATACCATATAATATATTGTTGGTGCTGAATAGAACACCTTGAGTCCATTGGTAAAATATCCATCCATGCAACCCATATCATTACTCTCTACCATAGCACACTGGTAGAAAAACTTACATTGATTCAAACAATGTAGACCTATTGAATTGTGTCTATATGTAAGCCCTCCAACCTTAGAATGGACTCTGCGTTTCCTTTCAAATTATAAATCTCTCTCATCCTGGAAATCTCAACATGTCTCTTAGCCTCCTCCACCATTTGATTGAGGTCAGTAATATTGCCCCTTAAATTGAACAGTTTTATGTTTGTTGTATGTAAACCATGAAATGTCCTTGCATCCCCTTGCATTGGCATCAATGATAAATATTCACAAAATTACTCTCATATTTATTTAGAGAAAAGAAGTTCATATGTAATCTTGATGAAAATAACCCTCGAAAATTGCAGTAGGTTCCTTTAATAGTTTTCTTAACCAATATAGACATCTCACAATAAGTAGTAGGTAAATGAATACCTTTCATTTCTCTTTGTTTTATACAAAATTATTGATTATTTTTAGTTCCTCTCATTAGTCAATTATGATCATTACAACTTGTTTAAAATCCCTTGTTTCTGCTTACTTCTACTCTTCAATTTGTTTACCATGTTTGAAATTACATGTAGGAATGTATTTGTAATTTCCAAAATCCTATAAATATTTTAGCCTCACCACATTCATATATTTTTCCACAAAAGGTGTCATTCCCCAAAAAAAAATCCTCTTTCTTCAAATTTCCATGGACTTACATCATGGCAATGGTCTTCTATATGTACAAGATCCTTATATTTAATATAAGCCTCTAGATACTAACAAAAACTAGAACTACTCTCACACTCCTATCTCGTTTGATAATTGTGGTTTTCTAGTATAATATTGGAATAAACATATTGATGACATAATACTTGTTTACTATGTCATTG
>APFE031428544.1:0-10732 GCA_000404065.3 Pinus taeda
AATTGCTGCATAGTTGAAGTCACTGGGAAGAGCTCAATCTTCTAGAGGCTGACTTGGTGTGGAGGGAATGTATGGTTTTGGTCTAGGGTGAAGAGTCTCAAAGAATACTATTGAAAGGAAGAATTACTTTGACTAGGTTTTCCCCTCGAGGGGGGTTTTGCCCTGGCATGTGCCTACATCTTATGTCCATTGTTTTATGTGCTGGTGCTTTTGGTAATTTATTGATTAACTAAAGAAAGATGATATAAAGAATCATAGTAATAAGACACATCACAAGTAATTATCAATATCGAGAAAATATTTACTACCTTTCTAATTTTTCAACACCACTTTTTCATGGTGTTGCATTATTATTGTTTTTCATGGTCTTCTTCTTGTTTATTTCTTGTGCTTGTCCTTTATGTTTTAAGTCTCGGTAATTGGTTGGGAAAGAGGAAAGTTAATGGAGCTCAGGAGAAGCTGAATGAAAGCCATCAAGTAATATGAGAATCAGATGAATCTCAATGCATGTATAAGGGCAGTTAAAGGCAAGAGTATGATAGCCAATTGGTTTGGTTTGGCCCATTGGTGCATGCCATGAGAAAAGTAATCAAGAAAGGTAAAGTAAATATATTTTAGGCATTAGATGCATTGGCTATGTTGGTAATCATTGTTCTTAATGTTGTGCATGTTGTGAACAAATAAAGGGAGTTCTCTTAACCTTGGCCTTATGATATCTAGTATTTGTGTTGTGACCATGATTATGCTAATGTCTATATATGTATACATGTATGTACGTATGTATTTCATGTTTTACAGGGTCATTATGGATCATGATTGTTTTTACGCTAATGTTTATATGTATATATGTATGTATGTATTTTGTTATCTGACAGGGTTGTTAGGAATCATTCTTTTTGAGGAATGATTGCTTATGCAGGTGAGTGGCATGACAACGTTGGTCTTATGGGGAATCAAGTGGGAAGAGTAGTCATGAAAAATATACGAGGTCAGCGTCATGTGGATACAAATTGAAATTGTATGCTTCAATTATGCCTATGTTTATGTTATGACCGGTAACTCTGAGGGATACATCAATGAAATGAAAGGAGTGTGGTATGTGGCATGTTGGTACAAGCATGGATAAGACACTGGAAGCAAGGTTGCTTGGTAGAGAAAGTGTGGTTTTGGATGTGTGGTACTAGTGTTGTTAATATGTTATATATGTTGTACATGTTGCATCTGTGATGTTGTAAACATGCAGTGTTGTGTATATATAATGTCTATACATGTTGTTTATGAAATGATATATGTAGGGTGGTATATATATTGTTGTTTGATTATTGCATATGCAGTGCTCGATATAGATGGTGCTATGTACATGTGGAATATGCAGTGTTATGTACATATTATACTATGCCCATGTTGGATATGTAGTGTTGTGTACATAAGGTGTTATGTACTTGTTGTATATGCAGTGCTATGTACATATGGTGTTGTGTGCATGATTGTACAAGTGGTATTGTGAGCATGTGGTGATGTGTACATGTTTTACATATGGTACTATGTGTAGGTGGTGTTGTGTACATATCGTGCATATGTTGTTGTGTACATGTGGTGCATGTGGTGTTGTGTACGTCTGGTGTTGTGTAAACATTGTGTAGGTGGTGTCGTGTACATGTGATTTTGTGTACACATTGTGTAGGTAGTGTTGTGTATAGGTGGTACTATTTACATGTTGTACATTTGGTATTATGTCCATGTTGGACATGTTGTGTTGTGTACATGTAATACTGTGTGTGTGCACTGTGTATTTGTGGTATCGTGACATGTGTATTCATTGTGTTGTACTCTGTGTATGTATATGTATTGTGTTTTACATCGGGTGTAGGTGTATGTATTATGTGTTAGTGTACACCGAATTTATGATTATGTATTGTGTTGTGTTGTACACTGGGTGTAGGTTTATGTGTTTTATGTCAGGTGTCGGTGCATGTATTGTATGGCAGTGTATGTCATGTGTGGTTATGTGTGTGTGATTTAGACTATGTGTATGTGTACATGGTTGAAGAGAATGAACTGGGTGTTTGTTTGGTGTGGCAACCGATCTGAAGTGCATACAAAATAAAGACAAAGGTAGAAGCTAAGTATTGATTAAAGGATACATATCAACATTTATTTCAATTTTATTATGCATGTGATTTATGATTCTATTCTATGATGATTACGAGTGATCTATGATTCCAGTTTATGATGCTTACATGTCATTTATGATTTTGATCTATGATGGTTCTGTTTTGGGTTGACCTAATGTGTTATGTTTATACATGTTGATTTGGTCAAAGATGCTAGTTTTACTTGTTGTGATAGGAAGCAAACATAACTGCAGTATACCTTATTTACGAGCCACCAATGAGGTATGATTTGAAGTTATTTCAATTTATTTTAAATCGAATGGAAGTTATGTTATTAGTATAGGAAAGGATGGGAAATGCCTGGGTTGGGTGGTTGAAACTGACTACAAGAATTAGTAGAAATAGTGAAATAAATTGGAACATGTAGCAATATGCTGGTAAAGTACTTTAGGAACAAGGTCATTGTGGAACACTTGTACCCAATAGTTTCCATTGATTTCCATGAGCATGCTATGACCGGTATGATGGTTTTAAGGTAGGGGTATGCCTTGGTTTTTGGACCTTCTAATGCAAGGAAACCTTTTCGAGGGATGCACTACCTAGGATGGGGGTGCCAACATAACTTGGAAGGTGTGTGACTGCATAGAAGGGGTGACCAGATTGCCCAAGGGACTGTGTAGCAGACAAGGGAAGGTCAACAATATGCGGTTTTTGGTCATTAACATTCCCAGATGGAATCAATTGCACACTACGAGTGTTCCCTAGAACAATGATATGATAATTTTTCATTCAAAGGACAAGTGGTGCAAGATTATTTCGCTAGACATTGGATGCAAACTTGACCTTGCAGTGGATTTGGACTTCCTAAGAAGGAGGTGAATCCTGGTATTACTTTGAGGGTGGAGGTGTGAGCCTCTCAATTCCCTTGTTGTCGATGTACGCATCATATCGTTTTATTTGTTGGTTGAGGAAATGTGTATATGTGTTAATGTGTGTATTATTGTAAATATTGTATCGAGCTAGACTTATGCTGCTCCATAAATAGTATGATTATTTGTTGCGCAAAGAAAATGTCTACATGTTTATATGTGGTTAATATTGTAAATTTCGTAATGAGTTGTGTTATAAATCTCTAGTAAATGGTCTGATTTTCATGTTTCAGCAGTGGTAGTTGTAAATATTGTAACAAGTTATGTTATAACTCTCCATGGGAAGTATGTTTTTTTTCAACAATATTGTTGGTTATAGGTGTCATTGAACACTGAGGATGGTGTTCCCCCAAGGCGGAGGGTTATTTAATAGCCTTGGTTAAAAATTCATGTAAAGATATATAAGACCATGGTCATGGGACATGTATTCCAAGATGAGTGGTGGGGAAAACATCATAGTGGGTGTTCATTTCAATTATTGTGGCTAAGGAAATTGCCAAAGGCAATGACAAAGGCTTTGGAAAGACAAAATGGAATTTTGGCACATTTATTTATGAGAATAAAGGAAATTAGGAGAAAATGGAGGTGAATGATCACAGGTTACATGTGAGGAGGAAAATTAAGGAAAATAATTGAAAATTAAGAAAGTAGAGGCCTCATTAATAAAAATGATTTTGAGGAAAAATTGGTAATATTTTGACAGGTTTTGGTGGAGATTTCTTCTCTTCTCTCTCTCTCTCTCTCATACTCTTTCACACTTTAGAGTTTTCTTGGAGCACTCTAGGAGGAGTGTGGTAGACATGGATTTTTGGAGAATGAAGACAGAGGGAAAGGAGGAAATCGAAAGAGGATAACGAGCTCAGCAACTATAGTGGGTTTTTCTTGTAGGTACCGAGTTGCATGTATGTTCCCTCACTAGATTTCGCATACATGGCATATGGATGTGGTTTATTAGTCACAATTTGTCACTAACATGGAGGATTTCCTGGATTGATAGTGTATTTTCATAGCCTTTCCATTTCTTGGATAACCATGGTGTTGTGTGTTTATTTCTTTATTTTTATGGTTGGTTCTCATGTTTCTTTTAGCTTCAGTTCAGTTACTATTTTCTGGAAGCCCTGGTTAGACAAACACTCTAGAAGCCCTGTAAAAACTTGGATTGAGTTATTAGTCCTAGAATACTTGGTTGAAAAAATGGTTTGGAAGCCATTGGTGGGTTGAGTTACTAGTCATGGAATCCCTAGTTGGAAAAACGCTTTGGAAGCCTAGAGTTAGATGTGGGTTGAGTTTCTAGTCCTAGAAGCCTTGGTTGGAACAACCACTCTAGAGCCCTGGAAGGCTTGGGTATAGACCAATTTAGTGACAGTGTTTTGATGTCTCACAATGAGGTGGAATCACTATTTGATGGGTTTAGGTGGCTTGGCCTTTGGAAGACCTGCACAGTTTTGATTGATATGTTTTACGAGATCCCACATTCATCCTTGGAATATGGCATGGGGGTGATAGGCTGAAGAGAGATTTGGTTGAACCATGTCTACTGTCGGGTGGTTCATGGAAGTCCCACAACTAGTTCGCCTTTGCACCATTAATATGAGGTTATTTCTCCTTTTTATTTCATGGGTATTGTACTGGTTTACATGTGGATGATATGGTTGTGATTTCATTGATATTTCTCTTATGTGATTTCTACCAAAATACTTTTCTTAATTTCTATTGTTATTATGTTGGTTATAATAATGTATTATGATAGTGATGAGGCATGGTTCTCCTCATGTTTTGATTTTTTAAATTAATGAACAATGTATCTATGGCCTAATGTATGAAATTGCACCTAATGTGTTGAAGCATCAATGTTTCTTAGTGATTCTCAAATGAGTATGAGACCCCTATGCTCAGATCTATTGTTTAAACCTGTAGATTACATATTTGTGGTATGTTTAACGAAATTCCTTTCATGGCTAGTAGGGGTCCAGTCAAGTCCTTATTCAAGTAATTACATTTGTATCATTCTTCTATTTCTATTCTTCATTTTTGAAGGTGTCATTGAGTTCTAGGTAGTGACTTGGGCTTTGGGCTTGAAAAAGTGGCTCAAATCTTAGAGGTGCAAGCACAACATTGGGTAGAAAAGTCCCTAGAGCTATGCATACCCATGCTATGGGAGTGTCCATGGCCTCCTAGATGCTTGCATTCCAATATAAAGGGAGCGTATGAGAGTTTAATGGTATAAAAACGTAGTGGGACTTGGGGGCTGGTTACTTGAGAGGTTGGGATGGTTCCTGTGAGTCTCGTTACTGATGTGGAAGGTATGTATGGTGTGTTTCAATTGCTCCCACTTCCTTAAGGTGAATTAGTAGGTGAAATCATATCATAGTAAATTCTCATCAGATTTTTACCGTGGTTGGACAGTTACTTGGGTACATGTGGGAGGAGGGTATTACAATGGAGAACTAAATTTATCTTTCTAACATAATTTGAGGTGTGTCTCCACCCTCCAACTAATGTATTTAGGGTGATGTTATTATTACAACCTAAGGGTGATAAATAGGTTGATAAGACAATGGAATCTAACATAAACTTAATATGTTGGATGTAGGAGGAATACTCATTAACTTATCTCCTTAGTGTGCAAACATCTCATACTAGCTTTATAATAACTCCTCGTTGAATTTCCATGTAAAAAAATATAAGATCAAGGTCATGTGGCAAGTATTCCAAGTTGAATGGTGGGAAAAAAAATCCTAGTGGGTGTCACTTTGGTTTATTTATTATGCCTAAGGAAATTGGAAAAGGCATTGGAAAATGCAAAGAGCCATTAACTGACATTTTATTTATGAAATAATGGAAAATAGGAGAAAAAGAAGGTGAAAGGTCACATATTTGTATGAGGAGGAAATTAAAGGAAACATAGAGGAAAATGAAGAAAATAGAGGCCTCATTGATAAAAATGCTTCTAAGGATCGGTTCATGGCTTTTGTTTGTTAGGATTTTGTTGGCTGAGCTTTTGTCAATTGAAGCTTTTTTTAGTTTAGTATTTGGCACTCTCATTCTATTCTCTCTCTCTCTCATACTCTTTCACACTTAGGTTTTTCTTGGATCACTCTTGGAGGATTTTGGCAGAAATTGGATTTGGAGAAGGAAAGAAAATGAAAGTAGGAAAGTGCAAGTGACAACAGGATCAATGGGTACAATTGGATTTCTTGGAAGGTATCGAGTTGAATTTATGGTTTCCTTGCTAGTTTTGGAATGCATGGTATATACATGTGGTTATTTGGTTATGATATGTCATTGAATGGAGGATTTCCTGGATTAACAATGGTTTTTCCTAGCCTTGCCATTTCGTGGGTAGCCATCGATGTTGTGGGTTTCCCACTTGATTTTTTTTTGATTAGTGCTCATATTAATTATAGTTGTGGGTTGAGTTATTAGCTCCTTGAGCCTTGGTTGGACAAACACTGTTGAAGCCTTGTAACAGCTGGGGTTGAGTTACTAATCATGGAAGCCTTGGTTGGATAGACACTTTAGAGCCTTTGGTGAGTTGAGTTACTAGTCCTAGAGCGTTGGTTGGACAAATTCTCTAGAGCCCTGCAACAGCTATGGTTGAGTTAATAGCCATTAGAGGAAATTTGAGCCTAAGAGTGCCCATTAAATTTTCATGTACATAATATGTAAGCCAATCAAAATCCTTTAAATTTAAAAAAGGTGCATGTAAATATTTTGGAGGGAAAATTAAAAAAATACATAGACTAACTAACTAATGTTTATCTGGACTAACTAATGGTAATTATTATGAGAGGTTGTTAGTCCTTCTTGGTGATTCTCATATAATTTCCAGACCCCTATGTTTAGATATGCATTAATAACTTGCAGATTTCATGTTCACAATGTGTTTGAAAAGATGAATGTCATGGTTAGCCTGTGTTAGGTCAAGTACTTAATCAATTTTAATGTTAAGGGATTTGTATTTGTGTCATTTATCATTTATGAATGTATCATTGAGTTATGGGCAACGCTTGAGAGTCAGGCCCTAAAATGGTGGTTCGTATTTCAAGGTCGCAAGATCAGAATTGGGGAATCTAGATTGCAGTTGTTGGGAGGAAGGGTTATCAGAGTGACTGGAGGGTTATAGTCACTAGCTTGCCTTGTCATCAGAATGACTAGGGTCCATATAACTGAAAACATTTAACTCAAGTTTGGGGCCCTGGAGTGGTTGTTTAGCTCCTGGGGGTCTTGTAGCACCTGAGGGAAGTTAGTAAGTTTCTAGTTGTTTATTCCACTTCCTTAATTGTACTTAGGAGGTTGAGTCATGTCATAGTAGCTTCTCCTCTCATGTTTACCCTTGTAAGTTGGTGAAACTGGGTAGATATGGGAGGGGTGGTTACATATTGGTATCAGATCCAAGTTCCATTCTCTTGTGGGTTTCGTTCTATTTGGCTGATATCTAATACTACAGAGTGGTATCAGATCATGGTTCAACACTTGGACTGCATGGGTGGAATGTGGTTTCCTTGCATGCATGTCAATTGTCTATGTGTTTTTATGCATGCATTGTGATGGTAATTGTTGTGGTATTTTTTCAGCATGATGTTGTTGGTATGTTATGATGTTGATGTGTTGGATGAGATAGAGAAAGAGATGCAGATTATAAGAGAAATATTATAGCACTAGACCTTTGAATATCATCATATATGTTTGAATGTTGGGCATGCCAATATGTTGGATAATGGTTGTTAGATGCATTACGATTATATACATTTTTTTCTTTCTATTGTTGTTTTGGTTACATGGATGATAGATGTTGGACAACCAGTGTCGTCATACACACATGCATTGGATAGTCATGAATGATCGTAACTTTTTGCTATATGCATTGCAGTCATATGAATGATGGTTATGGTCATCACAATTAAGATCTTGAGGTTATATGTATCATGCTAATCTGTTGAGATTGCAAGAAGATGATGGAGCTTAGTGGAAAGGAGTCGCCTTCACTAAGTGGGCCCACAGGCAAATTATGGCGCAAAGTCTATTTTTAGACTATGTCTATTTTTAGACATATGGATCATGTCTATGAGTTGCATGATGTTGTTTATGGATGATTGGTAAAGTTGGCAAAAATAGATGGACTTCTATTTTTAGACAACAGCAGTGACACTGTCAAGTCTAATTATAGAGAAGTCAAATATTATTAGCTTATAATAATATTTAGACTATAAACTTTATCTTATTCTCTTGGAGCACATCAGTTTGAGCTACAGATGTGGAACATGCAGCTGTCAGAAGGAAATACATTTTCTTTGTGGGTCAGTTGAGTTGTTGCATGCATGTCTTCAGTTAGAACTCAATCAGTTGAGTTTGGTGGAGTTGATTGTGGAGTTGATGGAGTTGTGTTCAGTTTGACTTGGTTAAACTAGTTTTAATTAGTCTAACTGCAAATAGAATAATGATGAGTTGTTAAACTAATTATTAACTCATAATGCAACTGAAGAATACATCAGTTAACTCAGTTGCATGTCAGTGCATGTTCAGTTCAGCAGGGACAGGTGTTAGAGGATCAGATTGCACTACAAATTGTGACTATAACGTTCGTGCAATGAGGATTTGCACAATCAATGGGATTGAGTTATGCCAATGAGAATTGGCCAATACCAAGTGATTATAGCCTCTGCTCACGTGATTCCCAGTGTGAGTGATTCTTTTGAGTAAATACGAGTTTGGTTCAACCATTCTCATCCATTCTTGAGCAGGTATTGAGCAGTGGAGGCAGGCAAGCAGTGGAATAGATTGGGAGATCAGATCTGAGCTATATTATGTGTAACAGGTGGAGATAGTGTTGGATACTTGCGAGAAGTATTGACTATTGTAATGTTACATGTTCTCAATCATTAATATACAAATAGTGTGGGGTTTTCAGCTGTAAGCTTTCCCCGTGTTACATACTGTGTTAATGTGTGCATGCTCTTGATGTTTTATTGTTATTGATGCTGCTATATTGATGATCAACGTAGAGGAGCTTACGTATTGTGTATGTATTCCGCAAGAGTACATGATTAAGATAATCTCCATTGAATATGTGTTTATTATTCAAAATTTCTACGTGGTATCAGAGCTGTTGATCATCAGATCTACTATTCAGGAAGTGTTTACATTCTATTTCTTTAGGCACAGTCTGTAATCGGGCCAGGTAGCCTCCAGATTCATCCTTCCTTTGGAAGGTGAGATATCCGGTGAATGCCCATACAGTCAATCTTTGTACGAGAAATATTTTGTTCTCACGAATCTTAGATCTGAAGCGGTTGAGTTTGGAGCTAGTGGAATTCGAATTTGCAGCAGTGTTTTCTTGGTGTCAACGAGGCAATGTCTTTCAATGGATTGCGATTGGAGTATGCTTTTGAGGGCAGATCAAACTATATTGCATGGAAGGACAGGATGGAGGCAGTATTGGATGATAACAGGCTGAAGGAGTTCATAGAGATGGATGTCCCAAAGCCTACTGATGCTACTCAAGATAATGCTTGGCAAAAGAAGACCGCAAAATGTCGAAGGATTCTGTTGGAGGGCGTGAAGGATCACATTGTGTCCAGCCTGCATGGAAAGACTTCTCCATATCTAATGTGGAAGGCTTTAATAGATCTATTCCAAAGCAAGAGCGACCAGAGGAAGTCACCGCTCAAAGATAAACTCAGAAACATCAAATGCGAGAAGGGTGACAGTATGCCCAAGTATCTCACGAAGTTCACCCAGTGTCAAGATGAGCTGGGAAGTGTGGGGGTTACTGTCAATGATAAGGACTTGGTGAGCTTGGCTCTCCTTGGTCTTCCGAAGAGTTGGCATTCCTATCAGGACTCTGTCAATGGTTGGGAGAAATTGCCAAGATGGGAAAGACTGTGGTCAGATCTTGTGCAGGAGGAGATCAGGCGGAGTACCAGGGACGAATCTTCATCAAAGGGAGCTGATGAAGAAAATTGCGCTTTGGTTGCTAAATCAAATAAAGGGAAGATCAAGAAATCTTCTCATTCTGGTGTGAAAGGAAAGAAGCAGTACATGTCCAAGCTGAAGTTTTTTCACTGTCACCAGCATGGACACTATGCCACTAATTGTCCACAGAAGAAGAAGCACAAGCAAGCTGTTGGATCTGTAGCAGGAGAGGCTCTAGCCTCACAGTTTGAGTTTGATTTTTCATTGATCGCATGCTTGGTTTCAAGTGTGATGGGATCGATGTGGTTCTTGGACAGTGGTGCGTCTTTTCACATGACGGGAGATAGAGATTTGTTTTCTGATCTGGAGGACAAAGATCTTGGAGTGCACATCGAGATGGGCAATGATGGTAGAAACAGTGCGACCGGTATCGGTACCATTTCCTTTGAGAGGGAGTCTGGTAAACCCTTCGTATTGAAGGAAGTCATGCATGTTCCAGTATTGAAGAAGAATCTTATCTCTATGGCGATGTTAGAAGACAAGGGGTATGATGTTGTTTTCAGCAAGGGAAAAGCTTTCCTGCACAGAAAGACAACTGGTGAGACCCGGAAGATAGGGGTTCGAGTAAGGAACCTTTATCAGTTGCATGTAGATGGATGCGCAATAATGGCAGGAAAGGCAGAAGGATTGGTGAGCCAGGATGATGGCGAGTTGTGGCACAGGAGATTGGGTCACCTTCACCATGGAGCCTTGAAGATACTGCAACAGATCACT
>APFE031428562.1:0-12668 GCA_000404065.3 Pinus taeda
AGCATAAAATCACAGGATGTGATGTAGCCTCTTACCTGAACAGAGGAAGCTGAGAAAAGATACTCGGATAAAACTTGGCCTGAAAAACTAAATCCTGTTTGGATTTTGGTATTGGCAGGGTGGGGTATGCGAGTAGGCTAATGCTTCTGGGAATGCAAAAACAAAATTCAGGTTTGAAGAGGGAACTCAGTTCTACTGCTGACCATTAGATTCCAGCCATTCTCGTATGCCCAAAGCATTCTCAACACACCCAAGAAAGTTTGGATTTAGATAATCTAACATTTAACCTTAAAATTATCCAACCAACCTTGTTCAGAATATGATAAAAAAAAAAGTAACCAGATAAAAATATGGTTCTACTATTTGAATAAAAATTACCAAGTACAAGTCAAATTTGCAAGAATGCTACACATCAAATACGAAGAAGAAGAACACAGCTAATACTTAGTGTAAACACAAATGTCAATCGCTGGATAAATGGATGGATGGGATGTTACTTTGTAAGTTGGAACAGCTGGTGGAAGCGTGGGAATTGAAAAGGTTGGAGAGTAATGGCAACGTTGAAACCGCCACCTGCACCACATTGCTGGTTCGGGTTGGGGAGACCAGTTCCGAACAGTGGCTCAGGCCCATCACAAGGCTCAGATGGAGAGGATTTCCCCACAGATATTCCATATCCTCTAACCCTAACCTCCACCATTCAACCACATAAAATCTCTTCACCGCACACGGTATCCCTTTGTGGACTTGCAGCCAATCTATCACAGACCTAACATAATCGTTGCCTATTCTGGACAACCCTCGTTGGACATTGTGCACCAGGGTCGAGAACGGCTCGTCCCGGAGCTCTTTCACCTTTGCTCTCGCATACCCTGGTACCACAGCGTTGCCCGCGTATTCTCTGGGAAGAGGGAGCTCCATTCTGGCCCTGAATTCCACCAGAAACAATGCCGTGGAAATCTCATCATTCTGCATTTCCAACGCTAGACTTCTTGCCCTCCACAGGTGCGCGATCACCACTTTGAAACTGGTGCACTTCTTGATCTTGCCATCCTCCATTGCTTTTTCTTTGAGGCGATTCAGCATTTCTATAGAAACGGGAAAGAGCTTCAGCACAAGCTTTGGCCGCGGTGGTATTTTGATCAGTTCTGACTCTGTGAGTGCCCCGTCGCCATCTCTTTCACTGGAAGCTGTCACTCCGCGAGGAATACCACTGTGCGTCCATCCCGCTTCCTCATTCAGTTTTGGATCAGTGTTGGATCAACGATCACAATTCATTCAATCGTCTAACACCACAAATCTATGGTCAACAATAGGGTGTATGATGAAAAACAAAGATAGGCAGGGAAAGACCACCTCCACCTCCATGCTTCGTAAGAGTCATAAGCACATGATTATAGACAGCACCACGGCATAAATCCTTTGTGATAACATGAAACACCTGAATCTTGATGTAAAAGATCTATAGGTTGGAATGTTCTAAAATCCTTTTATGGTCCCGGTATAATCACTTTAATGTGACAACATCAAACAAAGGGTCACTAAACACGATCTATGCAGAGAGCAAGTTTTTGGCAAGTTTAAGGACATAACATGCATGGGCAAGAGGCTTCACCTCAGTTCTGTCAAGAAAGTTTGTGACAAGGTCAGATCCTAGCCTGCCTTGTTTGCAGCGGCTTTAGTGTCTAGGTTAGCTAGTTGCCTTGTACTATTGGTGGTGTCTTCAACATGTTGTGGCATACAAAGACAAGATTTTCAATGAGTACGAACTTAGCATCAGCAAAGGGCAGATGACCTTGGTTCTATCAATAAAGCTTCTATAACAGAAACAGAGAGATCTTACTCTTGCTAACAGTTGTTTAGTGTCTGCCAATAGGGTTAGCTAGTTCCCTCTGCAGTAGTGATGAAGATTTTAATGTGCTATCAGATGTGGAGACGCTGAGGGTTTGCTGTGGAGGTGACTTCCTCATTCCCTGTAAATGCAGTATATGCTAGCAATGTCTCTATGATCTGACTGTAAATTTTTGTTGTGCTTAGCATCAGTTATTGTATGCAGTCTGAAGTCTCACGCTAGAGGCAATTAGGGCTTTCAAGGGCTCCCCAGGTTGAAGACAGGAGCCAAGCCGACACTTGTGTGATTGTGTTAAAATGAGTTCACATTAGCATATTTGAATGGGTAAGATTTTCCAATGGTATAGTAGGATTTTTATATCAAATATACATCAACCATGTTCCTGAAATAAGAGCATTTACAAATGGCACAAAGATTTTTTCTTCACTGTCAGGCTTTGCAGCGTATAGTTTACCCTAAGCTTTGGCTTGGCCTTCCGATAGGAGCCTTTAGTTTTACCGTTCTTCCTCATTTTTCACAATACGGAAGTTAGTTTTTTTCAGTACAATGAAAGCATAATTTTCAATAGAAAAGTACAAGTCAACTAATAGACATAAACACTATTATATCTTGAAGATATATTGAGATGATAGAGAAATGAAATTTCAGAAATCAAATTTTTTTCTTTAATCTCTGAAATATTTTATTCGACATTCAAATCCCTGATCAACCGTATGGGCAAGTCTCTGTAAAATATTCGTAAAGACGTCGCCCGTGTAAAATGCAGTTTGGGGAAAGAATATTCCACAGCCTCTAAGCTGCAGCTTAGGTGTCTATTTTATATCCTTATGTGTCAAGATTATAATTAATAGTAGTAATAATTTTATTATTCATATTATCAGTTATAATTATATGATTGGTTGATATTAATAAAGTTTATTTAGTTTATATAAAAATGTCTCAAAATATATTTATATAATATATATTTTGTTTTTCTACAATATATATTATTCATGTATATACCATCTAAATCACTAAATTTATAACCCCAAACATATAATTGAAACAACCCAACCAACCAAGTCACTGTGCACATAAAATTCCAAAAAAAATAAAAAATAAAAAAAACTCCTGCCTTCCTTAACATGTGTGTATTCTTAGTATAAAAATGCATGTATTCCTAGCACCAAAACATGTGCGGTTTCTAATGTTAGAAATGTGCACATATTCCTGTAGCTACAAACTTTAACATGAGAAATGGTTGAGATGGGTTTGGGTAAGTAAGGAGGTTGAGAGAGGAAGAGATACAGGGACTGGGACTAAGGAAGATAAAGAGAGACCAGGGTGTGGGGAATAAATCTTCTACGGCCTCACTTTGACTTAACCAAGGCATGGTATATGGGGGCGGTTCTGTCATATGGCTTCACTTTCGGCTCTCTCTCCTGAAATTTGGTGAATTTAAAATCGTTGGAAACGTGTAGTCGATTGTTGAAATTTGAAATCGCATTCAATGGAATTGTGAGATATAAATAGATTTAATTATCCATAAATTAAATTAGACATTTTATTATGAAATTGCAGTTTTAGATACTAAATTACATTTTCACTAAATTTTTACCATTTTTATCACAAAAGATATAAATTATGAGGTTACAGTTTCAGATGAAAAGATGTACGAGGCCTTGAAAAGAGAATGGAAAATGCCTCCCGAAGAATATGTTACGGGTTTCAGAACATTTACGAAGGGGAATGCACAGAATCGATCAGATTATGGAAAAAAAAAAAAAAAATCGAAAAGGAAAAATTGCCAATCCACTCCTTTTTCCACGTTTTCTTTCATGTGAAATCCAATTTTATTACGAAATATTAAAACATATATATCTGAACTTTGCAGCGCATATGACGAATAAAAGAATAATTTTCAGATGAGAAATCATTTTTCCTTTATACAATACAAATTGAAATCGGTACAGCATATGGACAATACGAATTCGGTATCGATTCCCACAAATAACTTTGTGATCTGAAGATTCCCACAAAAATAGCAAATTAGCAAGAGGGAAAAATTAGCAACCGACAAAAAAAACTAACATTGACACAAGGCACTGAGGTATCCCAGTGACCAGAGATGACCAATATGGCCTTGGGCTTATCTGCTAGTATTTTGCCCCAATCCAGTAAGAAATGCCTTACAGGAAGGTCCTCGATGGCCAACGTGGGTGATCCATGGGATATGAAGTAGGTATCCATGATGCACATATTTTTTCCCTCAATCTGAAAGAAAACTAAACAGAACAACAAAAGCAGAGCACTCAAATCACCTCAATATAGTATTTATGATCTTTGAGCTTTGTACAGTAGGAAAATGAATTTATGATCTTTGAGCTTTGTACAGTAGGAAAATGAATGAAGGTAAATTATGCCCTTTTGACGGCAATTGAAATTGACAATGGCCGCTCCATTCCTTGAAGGGGAAGACAGGCCGAAAGAAGGAAAAAACAAAATTCAGGTTCACAGAGGGAACTCAGTTCTACTGGTGAAAATACCAAACATGAAAATAACTTTAAAATGCAATTAAGACTACAACACAAGATTTGACTTTAACACAAAAATACAAACGTAATTGCCAACAATGCATCGGTTCACTTGTAAAGTTAACAGAGCATTCATCCAAATGCCAGGCTTCCACTCTCACTGTGGTCTGCACAACTGAAACGGCAGATACTCAAAATAACAAGGGCAAGTGCAAGTCCTGGATATATTTTGGCAAATTGGTTACCCATCAGATCTGGCACCTGAGCCAAACGAAGTAACAAGTACATTGCAGCCCTTGACCTTGAGGTGTGCGTCTTGAAGCACTTCCAAAAAACTAAACCACAGCAACAGTGAGCAACTCGAAAACCAAATACTGTAACATGAACGGGGCCTTGGTTCACTGATGAGGCTGAAGAACTATTGAGCCATCCACCAGAGTTCCCTTCTGCTGGTATATCAAAAGTGGACGACCCAGGTGCGAATCCCACACAAACTAGGCAGAACAGATAAAAACAAGTCGGTTATGGTACCTAAGCCAAAGGCAATGCCCGGGTTATGCAGTTAACCCCTTGACGTTTGGCATAATAGAAACCCCTCGAATCTGGACACTAAGCCAAAGGAAGTCCGTATAATGCAGTTAACAACTTGACGGCAAGCCATGTGTATCGAAGCAACTTCCCTAAGAAAATAATGTTAGTGAAAGATGGCCGACAAAAAAATTGATTGCATGTGTACACTAAGTTCATCCAAGAAATTTCTTTTACTACAATAATGCTGGAGACTACAGCAGCAGGTCAATAAACTGAAGGAGCATGAAGGCTACATTCAGCAGAAAATCAAACACCAAAACCCAGAAACACCGGAACCAATGAAGATGTAAAAGTTACCCAGGGAATGCTACCTTCCACACGAGAAGCACTACCAGACACGAATATTGCTGGCAAATTCCAGTTTCTAAATGAACATGAAAGATATTATGACACAAGGCAACGATGTCGATTGCGAAATCACACCTTTTTAGACCATAGACAGTCACTGGCTGCCAATGCCTGCCATCCACGAGAAACCAAAATCGACTGTGCCAAGCTGCGTGCATCCAGACGATACAAGATCGTCAGCATTAGGTCCGATCCAAAAACCACCAATGGATCGCTGACCATTCCATTCTCCTCCTCCACTTTTTTCTTCCTCTTCTTCCTCCTGTGCGCTCCACGCTCATCAAATTCACACAAAGTCAAAGAAGAAACCCTAGCCTTTTCATCCTCCATGAATCTTGTTCCTGATATCTCATACCTTTTACGTTCCCGACAGTCCTCCACGGCTGCGAACTCAAGATCACTCTCTGCATTCCCGTCATGGCTGTTCTTCCTCCTACGCTCATTAAAAGAAAAAACCCTGGTTATTCCATTCTCCGCGCTTTTTTTCCACAAAATCGCGTGCTTTTTAAGGTCCCCACCATCCTCCAACGCCGTGAATTTAAGATCGTGAGACCTTTCCAATGCGAATTCGCCATGGCCGTTTGTCTCCCACGACGGTAAAACGCTTCGGGGACTCGTCCTGGTTGCCGCTTCGCCATTTTCTGCGCCGTTCATTGCAATCCACTTCCCCGCAGAAAATATTTAGCATAAATCCCCTGCCTGCCTTCCGGACCTGTAGAAAGATGATGATCGCAAGTGCTACTATAGGAGGCCCGCGAGAGTTAATTTAAGATTGACCAGGTGCAGGGTATTTTTCATGGGATTGTACGGGTAAATGCAGTCATCGAGATTCGAACTCACAACTTTTTCTGCAACTGCAATTATTTCTGACGTGCTTGATACGACCAAACCCTCGGCTTTTTCTATCGAATTTTACGACGATGGATCCCCGCCATTGTCCATAGAAATGTCATTGTATTTTAAGCCAAACCCTGCAAGCATGAAAACCCCCATCAGCAGAGAGCACCTGAGAACCAACAGAAATGGAAGCTGTACTTGCCACGGTGGAGACTTTGAAATGATTGTTCCCCCTCGCTTGCTTTTTAAATTTAAAGTTAACTTGTTTTGAAAATGTCTCATTATTATTATTATTATATTGTCACTGCACCCAAACTTGATTGAATATGTGTAATTATTTTCCTTGTGACTGCAGCAAAACCTTTCTCAATTTGCAAGATAAAGTTTTAATGCACATCTTTCACTTATATTATTACATGTTCCCTAGCTTTAAAATGCAATTTATATATATATATGAGTTAATTATTTTAATTAATGGTAGTATTTGGTTATGACATAAATGGTTTTGAAATTATTTAATGTTGTGATTATCATTTTCGAAAATAACCAAATAAAGTATAGGATATTTTTAGATATGTTATTTTTAAAAATAATTATTTTTATAATATAAATTAATTGCAATGTGGAATATAGTCAATTTAAAAGGGGGAATTAAACTAACTTAGATCGATCTTATTCTAGATCTACTAAGATAAAAAAATATCTTAAGAGTAAAGAGAGAGAATCTCTTGAGATGGAAATATCTTTAAGATGCAAAAGATTTTATCTCTCTAAGCACTCCATCTGAGGAGAGATTTATCCTTCTGGGCACTTGGTAGATCCGGATTTAGAATAAGATCTAAGCTTAATTTTAAATTTTTATTAATTTAAAAATTTAAGTAAAATAAATATTTTAATATTAAATTCTTAAATGAATAATATTTTTTTTAATTATTTATAGGTTATGGTATGTTTTGTTATGTTGTTAATATATGTTCTTTTTATTAAATAAATGTTTAAAAATTTTATATAGTAAAAAAATAAAATATTCTATATAACCATTTTTATATTTTTTCTTATTAGATAATTAATTATATTGAACTAATCTTAGTAATGTTTAATAGCATTCATATCACATGATTTACCACATAAAATCATGTTATGAGCTATAATAGGAAGTGTTCCACCATCCTCTTTTGTGTAAGAAAGCAAGTCTCATCACCAACTTCAGTGTTTGGAATCGATTTGCAAGTAGTCTCACCCGTGTTCTAAATAATATCGTTTTGGTGTTTGGAATTGATTTGTAGGTAGTCTCACTCATGTTCTAAATAATATATTGTCATGCTCATATTTATCAATCTTTAATTAATAATGTTTTATAGTATTTATTGCATATGTTTTCTTACAAATACACAATAAAAGAGTAAAGTACATCATTGAACAATAGTAGGGTGCCCACTTCATGTGCTTTCTTACACATGCTCATTACAAAAATAAGATCCCTCATTGAAAAATGTTCGAGTACCATTTTCATATGTTTTATTGTATGTTAAAAAAGTTGAATATCCCACTAATCAATGTTTATTTGAATTCATATTAGACAAATCCCTAATTAATAATGTTTTATAGTACCCCTTTCACATGCTTTCCTATATGCGTATTTTCAAAAACACCAAATGTGCCATTGAGCAATATTTCTTTGTAATCATAATATTTCTTTGTAATCAAATTGGGCAGGTTAATACCTTAAAGTGAGGGTCTTTCAAAACCTTATTTGAAGTATTTTCTCCCATCCCTAATAAAATCCCTTTCAAAACCTTATTTCTTAAAGTAATCACCCTTAACAAACTAGTGACATGCAATTTAGAGTAGTATATACAATTTAATAATTCATACTAATCAATAAAGTTTTTCAAATAAATAATTCATGATAGTAAGATTTCTAACACTTTTTAAACTTGTGATTATTATTTATGTAATGTCCATAACAACCACAGTTCTTACTATTTCACTCACATATCTTTGCATTGAGATTTTGTTCACATTGATCCCTCTTCTTTATTCATTGTCACCATATCTATAGTGTCATGGTCCCATTAGTTGAGCATCTTTTATCCCATAAATCACACCATATTGCCACCATGTTATTTGTACCTTTCATCTAAGCTCATGATGTTGAATGTGAACATGATTGCCTTAAAGTAGAAGCATGTCATGTGTGAAAGTATGTTGGTTGTTTAAGCAATTGTCTTTGATGGTAGATGTCCAAATATCAAATCCCATGAAGTCCCTTGCCCAAATATGTCAATGTATAAAAGTAAGGGTTTAAAGCTCTAGATAGATCAAACAATGTAAAAATAAGATACAAAGACAAGGAAATCCAAGCATCATTGTTAAACAATCATATGAGAAGTAGAGAAATCCTAGCCATGGAAGTGACAACTCTAAATTCAACTCATGATAATGTAGATGCATATAGATATAAAGATGAAAATAGTAAACATAGCTTTAGAAGTGCCTTCACCAAGGCTATTTGTGCTACATTGAAGCTTAAGTTGTTAACCTCTAAAATACATAGATAAGGATCTCCATCAATGTTGAACAAAGCCATGTGAACTCTTAACCTCTAAAAGATGTGAAGACGTGGTGAACACAATGATCTCTAAGCATCAATGTCGAATGGTCATACGAGAAAGAAACAAACCCTAACCATGGAAGTAACATCATCGAAATAAACACACGATGATGTGGATGCATGCAAGAATAATGATGAAAATAGCAAGCATAGTTTTAGAAATGCCTTCACCGAACTGATATATGCTACATTATCTACTACATTGAGGCTTGAGCTCTTAGGCTTTAAATGACAAACACTTAACAAAAGTTCAAGTCATAAAACCCTTAAAATTAAGCACCCAACTAAACATAATGGCAATAGCAATGTTGAGTTTTTTTTGCAACAAACTCATATACCAACCTAGATCCATATTAACTCTAGATCTACCAAGCACCGAGAGGGACCAAACATCTTTTCACTCTAAAATAGGTTTGCATCTCAAAAGATTTGATCTCTCTCGGCACTTGGTAGGTTTGAAGTTAAGATGGATCTAGGTTGGTTTAATTTTCCCCTTTAAACAGGCTATATTCCACATGAATACCATGAGCCAATATCATGGGTTCTCAATACTATGGGTCAATACCATGAGTTTTTTTTTTTTGAAGGCTATTTTTATTTTATTATCTATTTATTTTGACATAGTTAAAATGTTTACATTACATTACATTTATCTTTTTGTTTGTTTTTTTTTATGTAATTTGACGTAATCAAAATGTTACATTACATTAAAACATCTCTACTATATTGGGATGGAGAACACCTCTTAGCACAAAAATACAAAACCAGCGTAGATCCATCTTAACTCTAAATCTACCAAGTGTCAAGAGGATCAAATCTCTTGATATGGAAACCTCTTTTAGAGTAAAAAGAGATTTGAACCCTCTTGACACTTGGTAGATATGGAGTTAAAATAGATATAGGTTGGTTTAATTCCCCCTTAGGATATATTCCATGTGAATACCATGGATAAATATCATTAACCATTTTATTTTTATTATTATTTTATTTTGATAAGGTTATTTTTTATTTTGATATTTTTTAATTTTTATTTCAATTTATTTTACTCAATTAAAATGTTTAATTATAATTTTTATTTAATTTAATTAATTCTTATTTTTTATAATAATTTGAATTTAGTTAAATGTTAAACATTACATTACAACATTTTTGTTATACTAACTGAAATCGTCTCTAAACACATAATCAATTAATGTGACCTAAAAAAATTAGGGCTTAATTAAATATGAAACAAGTGAAAGATATATGAAAGTATATGTAAGAAAGTACCACCAAATCCCTTGCATGCATAAGTAGATTTGGTTGTATTGAAGTTGAGTTTTATTTGTCACGTTCACGTACGATCAATGTCACCTTTTGAATGATTGCAATGTAGTGGAGATCTTATTCGAAAGTGGTTAAGTTGCATAATCATTAACATTTTTAAATACATCTCGATGAGAGAATAGTCAGACAATAGTTTGTTCGAATAAATATTAACGCCTTCATATAGAATCCAAACAGTGTTTGTCTCAATTTATGCCACAGCAATGATGGCATTGTTATCATCCACATATGTAATTCATAGATTTTTTATTTTTATTTTACATTATTTGTGGAATTAAATTATAATTTCTCCATAATAAGTTAGGATATAATTATTATATAGTTTACAATTTTTGGATTTATTTTTATTTTTTAATTTTAAAAAATTTATTAAAGTTTGGAAAACAATATTAAATTAATATTTAAGAAATAACATATAAATATTAATGAATAATTTTATGGAGTTATAAAAATATTTTAAAAATAAAAAAAAAATTGTATGTTCCCAAGTGTCATAATAGTAACACACATCAAAATATTATATTTAATGAAAAAAGTGTATACATCACATTTCAATATTTATGAAGATCTCATTTATTTATAAAAATAAATATTTATGTCAGCAAGTGTATATATTATACACATCAAATCTCAATATTTATAAAAAAATTATTATTTGTGAAACTTACATTTTAAGTGTGAGTATGTTTGACTTTTAATTAATGTGTAACTTTAAAATTTAATTTACAAAATTTGCTTCAAGTTTTTGAAAATATTTAGCAATCGCATTTTATTTTATGATATTATTTTTGTAGTTATATATGTGATGGGACCAGCGCACATACTTTAACCGGGCACGAGATTTGGTTTATTTGAAATTATTAAATTTATGATTTTTGTTAGGGTGTAGTGGTACTTAGATATTTTGGTTGTGATTAATGTCATTGCTATGGTACTCTTGTGAGGGAGACCCCTGTCTCGACCTTGGGCTCTGTTCTCCCGCCTTCACTGTGCTTGTAACCCTATCTCCTCACTTGGTTTGCCATTTCGACTGTTGTTTGTTTGCGTTGAGAGGGTCTACTCTCTGGTTTTCCCCCTGAGGGTTTCGTTAATGTTACTTTGGCACTCAGCTTGGCTTCTTGGCCACGACTTGTCCAGTAGCAGGACTCTGCTAGTGTTTTATTTTTTTTTTTATGGATGCCTGTATTTGCTTGTCAATCTACCTGAGGGTTCTGGGCTACCTTTCGGCATTCTGCGACTATGTCCGAAGGTTTGTTGTGACACGATGACAACTTATTTCTTCCTGAATGTGTCTGGGATTATTGTGTTTATGTTTCACTGGTTACTGTTCGATGGCTGTGTTATTTAATCTTGTTTCTGGTTACTTGTGCATTCAGATTGCGGCCACGAGGTGACCCCGTTCTCGGCCTCGGTTCGTAGACTCCTCAAGTATGTTCTCTTTCTTTGCTTTAGTATTTGCTATGGTTCTCTTTCCGGTCCTGACAGTGAATGCTCCTTGTGAGAAGGGTCTCTTGTTGGTTCGCAACTTGTTGTCGTCTCTCTGCTTGCAATTCATCGACCCCTTCTCTGGTAAGTGAAACCCTTACCCTGTCTCTTTACTCGTTCGATTTTTGTGGTGTTCTATTGTTGATTCTCTGCTTGTGGTGGTTGCAGGTGGAAGGCGAGCGAGCAACGGTGGCTTCGGCTCCTCTTGCACTTCGCTAGACTGGGTAGGGTCTTTCCATGATGTTCATACTTGTAAACTGTTGATGCTACTGTGTCTTAGTTTCAGGCTTTGGCCTCTTTGTCGTTTAATTAGTCCCTCTATGGAATATGGATAAGTAGCTTGTCTTGCTTGAAATCTTTGGGGTTTTAGGGTGAGCGTATGTTCAGGGTTTCGAACCCAAGTCTTCGATCTACCTGTGACACGAACTGGTTTAACTTATGCATATGTAATCCAGGGTTTTGAACCCAAGTCTTCGGTCTACTTGTGATATGAATTGTTTAACTTAACTTATAAATTACTTTGCAAAGACTCTTGTAACTTCTTTTTCAAACTGTGTTTGCAACGAAAAGATTTATATAATGAGTCTTGTAGTGCCTAGTCTTTATTGTTGTTTTCGTATTGGTGATTCTGGTGATATTAAATGTGAAACCTCTGCTTGTTTGCTTTGTTATACGCTCGTTACCGCTCCGAACTGTAGGTGATTGTTTGTGAGGCTTGTCAGTTCTTCGATGGTTTCCTCTCTGTACACTTACAACGACACTTCCACACTCTCTGTCACACCCCCAAGCCTACGGTAGTCTTCCAATCGTGCTAGGCGAGGTGCGGCACTACCAACCGTTTTCTTTTCACCAATACTTATGATTGTAGACTATGCCTTAACAATCCATACTTAGTTTTATTTTCGTTACCAAGTATTATTAATGTGCCTTTATACCAATGAACACCCATACACATTCATTATCAACAACATTATACAAGAGAAATGCACAACAGTATAAAGGAAGGGGCAACTCCCTACAATATGAGTCTGCCCGATATCAATATATTATGCAATCTTCACTTTTACAATGCACAAGTTAAATCTTGGGAAACCCCAAATTT
>APFE031428572.1:0-40599 GCA_000404065.3 Pinus taeda
TTAGCTTCCACGACCTTTATCTTAGATTCCATGCCATTTATCTTAGCTTCTGTTAGCTTTTGTGAGGCTGACATTTTTTGCACTTGGTCTTGTAATTTTTATATATCATGTAGCATTTCTTCCTCTTCTTCATGAGTCATCCTAGATCTTTCAAGTTCCTTACTAGGTGTTTGCATTTTCTTTCTTTGGGGCATCAGTTACCGATAATAATGCTCTACTATGCCCTTTGAATTCCTTCAAATAAATTTTCAAACCAAGCTTAAGCAAAAATTTAAGAAAATCTACACACCTTTTTTCACTTTGTAGGAGCTCAATATTGGCTCTGATGTATGATCTAGTTCTGAATTTGTGACCGATAGTAGCCCTCTGTGTCCTCTTTCTAATGCTGCAAGTCGGACCCAAATTGGATTCTCCAAGGAAGAGTTATGTGACATCTCCCACAGTGACTTGATTATAGACTAGTTCAGTAGAGTGAACTTGTACGACGTGCCACGTGTCACTGTTTCAACCTTTGGATCTGAAACATACACACGAGAAAATATAGTCCGTCCTCTTTCTGTACCTTCTTACAAAATTTCAATCCGGTGCTCAGAGCGAAAGTTATGATGATTTTCCCCAAGTCACCTGTTTTGAATGTAATTCAGGAGTCTCTAAAAATACCAACTTCCTCAGATCATATCTCCGCAAATATCGTGCAAAAAGCTCTGAAATGCGGACCCAAGGTTAAGCGAAATTTCTTCTCAAATGGGGTGTTTTTGCAACTTCTAAAACATCACAGAAAAAAAAAAATTATAGCAAAAATTCCACGATGACCTGTTTGGAGCAGCAAAACCCTAGAATCCAA
Source organism: Pinus taeda (assembly GCA_000404065.3). NCBI lineage: Eukaryota > Viridiplantae > Streptophyta > Pinopsida > Pinales > Pinaceae > Pinus > Pinus taeda. Next base: position 845 of record APFE031428572.1, read on the forward strand.
AGTTCTGATACCAAATGTTATGAAACCAGCTCAAGAAAAGATAGAAAAGATAAATCAGCACCTTAGAATTCAGCCTCTTCAAGGGGGAAACCTCCTTTACATTACATAAATGAAAAATTCTTGGATGATACAAATGAAAAACCCTCCTTTCTATATATAGGAGTCTAAGGAGTCACAATATAATCCAGCCGACCTAACAATAATAATATAAAGCCACAAAAATAACAATAGAGGGATTGTATGGGGCACAGTAATAACAATATGGGGGAAATAGGGGCACAACAATATAAATAAGGGGTACAACTACCATAGTAATGGGGTAATCACTAGTATTTTAGGGACCCAACAAAAGGATATAGGTGAAAGCAAATTTTTGCACTACAAAAACAATAACTAATTTCATAGCACATCCAGATTGACCTTCTTCATGCACCTTAAAAGAGTTTAGTGTTTGCACAAGTGAAAGAGAAGGGATCTATGGCTAACATAACATATGTTACATGATTAAAGGAGCCAGTTTTGTCATTAGCAGATTTGAGGAACATCAATGAAGACTAAGGCTATAATGCAGGGGATTTTTCATAGTTTTCAGGACAGACAAAGGAGAAATTATTAAAGGCTAGCAAGAGGGTTATGGACATTACCAAGGTCGAAGTTAAGGAGGAGCAGATGTCAAGTTCGAATTTAATTCCTAGATTAGGTTGTTGCTATAATAATAAGGAGTTGTACTCCTAATTGTATTAGGACTCTAAGACAGTCAGTTAACTGTTACTTGTAATTAATACTCTGTTTTAGGTATGAATAGGTGTCAAGCTAGGAAAGTTGAATTCCCCTCATGTTGGATCAAGAAATCCAAGATTGTAATGATAACTCTATAAAAGACAAGAGGTGGAATGCCTCAGGGTTGGCAATTTTCAAAAGAAACAAGCACATTATGTTATTGTATGAGACTGTATGTTTTCATGTTAATATAGAGAAATTGGCTTCACTACTTAGGATTCAGAGAGGGTTTTTAATGTTTGATTTTGTCATGTCTTTCTTTATCTACTTACTTGCAGTGGTATAAACACATGTTACTTAGAATTCATTGATAATGCTCTAACTTCCTTCACGTGTTTATAAACTACGTTCCTTGAATTATGTCTCTGTTTTGCTGATATATTAAGACCCTTTCTGCCCTGACTACCATGTTAAGCTGATCTTGCTATTGTACTTAAACATACTTTGACTCCATAGCCCAATAGATGTTTTTTGATTGGTATTTCAATCATTTATACATTATTGTTTCATTTTTCCATAGAGTTAGCCATCTAATATTCAAATTAAAATCTTCAGCCTAGTGAGAGAGCCCTCTCAGGTTGAGGAGGCTAAGCCTCAACCAAAAAAATTGGTTTGAAATAGTTACTCAAAGTCTTCCTGATCAGTAGCCTATCAGGGTTTCGTTTTGTGACAACAAGTTTGATGAGTGTGTGATGAGGCCAATTCACACAGGTGGCAGCATTAGACCCCAAGGAAAACTGCCCAAGGAAATAGGAGGCTTGGAGGGCTGAGGGAAGGCATATCTTGTGTCTATTTAGTCTGTGAGTGATATTGTTGGATTGTACTGAGAGTAGGATAGCTTGTGAGTTGATTCTTTGTGTAATCTAAACATTTTTCCACTTTTATGATAATACAGAGATCGGGGATTTTAGTTGAGGCTTTCCCCAGGGTATTCTTTTATGTTCATGTGTGATTGCTTTCTCATTCTCAGTTATATGTGTTCTATTTGATATTCATCATAATCGATTAAGCTTCTGCAAGTTTGTTGTAGAAGTAGATCTTGTATTCATCTTTAGTATATTGCATAATCTGTTGATCTATAGTGGGAATTTCTACATGGTATCAAAGCAAAGGTGATCAAAGCAAAGAACATTATACAAAGAAGGGAGAAGTTCTAAGTTTCAAGTTCTTGATTATAGAATTCAAATTCCTATCACATCTCAAATTTCCCCAGTGGTGTTCGACGGTTTAAGAATCAAGTATGCTCTTGATGCAAGCTCGAATTATATAGCCTGGAAGGATCACATGGAAGTAGTATTAGAGGACACCAGTCTAAAGGACTAAGAAACCCCCAAGTCGGCAGCAGCTAATGCTACCGAATTGGTGGAATGGAAGAAATGTGTGGCTAGAGCAAGAGGACTCCTCCTGGAGGGAGTCAGAGACCACATTGTCATGAGCCTCCATGGGAAGGAGACACTATTTTCAATGTGGAAAACATTGAAAAATCTATATCAGAATAACAGTAATCAGAGGAAGCTAGCGCTGAAAGACAAGCTTCAGAAAATCAAGTGTGAAAAGGGCGACACAATATCTACATATCTGAACAAGCTCACCACCTGCAGCGATGAGCTTGGAAGTGTAGGGATCATGACAGTGGATGATGACATGATGAGTCTTGCTCTCCTTGGTCTTCCTAAGTGCTGGCATAGCTACCAAGGCTTGGTTAATGGAAGAGAGAAACTGCCAGATTGGGAACGACTTTGGTCAGATCTGATGCAGGAGGAGATAAGAATAAGCACTAGATATGGACTTCATCAAAACAAGATGATGAATAAAATATAGCCTTAGCGAGTAAGGTGAGGAAAGGGAAGGGGAAGGCATCCCATCCCAAATCCAATTCTTCCCATGGTGGGAAGAATTTTGACAAATCGAAAGTGCAATGATTTCATTGTCATGAGGCGGGCCATTATGCTACGAATTGTCCATAGAAGAAATCCAAGAAGGGATCCTCAAAGGGATAAGATGGTGAGGCACTAGCCTCACAGTTTGAGTTGGATTTCTCTCTCATCACATGCATGGCTTCATCCATGGTGGGATGTGTGTGGCACTTGGATAGTGGAGCCTCTTTCCACATGTCCGGTGACCAGAATATTTTCAGTACCCTAGAGGAGAAGGATCTCCAGATGCGGATCGATATGGGCGATGATGGAAAGTATTGTGTTTCAGGTGAAGGTACGGTTGTGTTTTAGAGGGAGCATGGAGATACTCTCACCCTGACTGATTTAAAGTATGTACCAGGTCTGAAGAATAATCTTGTGTCTGTCACTATGCTAGAAGATAAAAGCTATGATGTAGTCTTTAGTAAAGGAAAGGTATTCCTGAGGCATATCGATACTGGACAGACAAAGAGGACTGGGATTCGACTTAAGAATCTTTGCAAGCTGGAGGTAGACGACTGTGCTACACTGAGTTCCAAAGTAGAGGTGGTGCAAAGCCAAGATGCTGATGAGCTATGGCATAGAAGATTGGGCCACTTGCACCATGGGGCCTTGAAGATCATGTAGTAGATTTCTACTAGACTTCCTAAAGGAAAATTGGAGTAGACGGATACATGCAAAGGTTGTAGATTGGGTATGTATGAAAAATCTTCCTTTTAGGATCAAGATAGTAGAGCTAGAGCAATCCTAGAGCGAGTTCACACAGATGTTTGTGGACCATTCTCTACAGCCTCCACCACTAAACAAAGGTACTACAGTATTTTTATTGATGTTTTTTCTCATAGATGTTGGATCTACATTATGAAAAAGAAGGATTAGACCTTCTTGAGGTTTTGTGAGTTTAAAGCCTTGGCAGAGAAAGAATCTGGAATGAAAATAAAATCCTTGTGTAGCAACAATGGTGGAGAGTATGTCTCCCAACATTTTAAGGACTTCTGTGCTGCAGAAGGAATTAAACGGGAGTTGACAACACCCCATAACCCACAGAAGAATGGGGTGGCCGAAAGGAAGAACAAATCGATTGTGAGAGAAGCTCAAGCGATGTTGCATGACCAAAGCCTACCACTTCATTTGTGGGTTGAGGCATGCAATACATCAGTATACTTGCAAAACAAAAGCTTGCACCGTATACTTGGGATGAAGACACCTATGGAGGCCTTTTTCGGGAAGCGACCATATGTGAGTCACTCCAGGATCTTTAGATCATTGGTTTATTGCCTTGTGACCAAAGATTCCTGGAGGAAGCTAGATCCAACAGCTAAATTGGGAATACTTGTTGGGTACATTGATACAACCCATAACTATCGAGTATTCCTACCTACTAGTCAGAGGAAAGTGGTACGCAAAGATCTAAGGTTCAACAAGTAGAAAGCCATGCAAGTATCACTTGAGAAGGAGCTCAAGTTGCATGCAGAGGAGGAACTTTCAGTTCCTAAGGAGGAGGAGCCTCAGATTGATGCAGGGTAGCCGCATGCAGAGGATTCGGAAGTGGAGATATCCACTCATTCTGAGTCTTCCAGAGATGGATGGAAACACTCAAGGAAAGCTGACAGGTTGATTCTATATTCGCAGGAAAATGTGGGACAACCATCTTCTCAGCGCAGATAGAGGAGGTCACCAAAGCAGTAAACTAGTTACATGGCCCTGGTTGGGGAGTGTGTAGAGTCTGAACCTTCTTCATTCTAGGAGGCAATGTAGTAACCACTTTGGGTTAATGCCATCGTAGAGGAGTATGACTATATCATTCGGAACAATGTGTGGGATGTTCTCCCAAGACCTCAAGACAAGTCAATGGTTAGTTCTAGATGGCTTTACAAGGTAAATCAGGCAGCTGATGGCAGTGTTGAGAAACATAAGGCAAGGTTTGTTTCCCGTGGTTTCTCACAGGCCGAGTGGATTGACTATGATGAGACCTTTTCTCCTGTAGCAAGGTAATCATCTATCAGATAGATGTTGTCACTATCAGATCAGATGGGTTGTAAGATCCATCACATGGATGTGAAGATCGTGTTCCTCAATGGGAAGATTGAGGAAGAGGTGTACGTTGAGGAGCCAAAAGGGTTCGATACCTTTGATCGTGAGTCACACGTGTGCCGATTCAAGAGGGCTTTGTATGGGTTGATGCAAGCACATTGTGCTTGGTACACTAGGATCAACAGTTATTTCACCGGGTTGGGCTTCACCAAGAGTGAAGTGGATGCAAATCTTTACCACATCATGGTAGATGGTAAGCCATCAATCATTGTTCTTTATGTGGATGATCTGATTTCGACAGGTGATGAGAAGTTGATCAAGTCTTGCAAGGAGGACCTTGCAAGAGAGTTCAAGATGACAGACATGGGTCTTATGCACTACTCTCTAGGCATGGAGGTGTGGCAGAAAGATGGCGAAGTATTTCTGTCTCAAGGAAAGTATGCCAATGAGATACTCACGCGCTTCCACATGGAGAAATGCAAGCCCATGTAGACTCCTTTAGCTGGGAACTGGAGGAAGGAGGATGCCACTTCAGGTGAGGTAGTAGCTGCTACTGTTTATCGACAACTTGTGGGTTCACTTATGTATCTAGTGAACACATGACCAGACTTATGCTTTGTGGTGAACTAGTTGAGTCAAGGTATGGTTCAACCTACCATGTTTTTTTGGAAGGCAGCGAAGTATGTGCTAAGATACCTTAGAGGCACATCTCAATATGGATTGTGGTATAGATGGACAGAGGGAGTGAAGCTTCAGGGCTTCACAAATGTAGATTGGGTAGGGAGTCCATCAGACCAGAAGAGCACTTCTAGAGGAATCTTCATCCTTGGTTCAGCGAAAGTTTCCTATACAATAGGAAACAAAAACGTCAATTGCACTTAGCTCAGCAAAGGGTAAATACATGGCTGCTAGTCAGCGGAAGTTTCCTATACAATAGGAAACAAAAAGGTCAATTGCACTTAGCTCAGCAAAGGGTAAATACATGGCTGCTAGTCAGGCAGCATGTGAGCCATTTGGATGCGGAAGATTCTAGTGGGATTGTTTGGTCATAGGATGGATCCAACTGTAATATACTGCGATAATCAGAGTTGTATCAAACTCTATGAGAATTCTGTTTTTCATGACAGGTTCAAGCACATTGATATCTAGTATCACCATCTTCGAGATTGTGTGGTCAAGAGGATCATGTTGTTGCTGTATGTTTCGACTGAGGAACAGGATGCAGATATTTTGACTAAGGCATTGTCAAAATATAATTTCAAGTTCCAAAGAGACAAGATTGGGTTTACTCATAATCCATTTCTTGTTGAGAGGGAGTTTTGAAAATAGCAACAATAAATGCTAAAAATAGAAGTGCTAAAATTAGCACTACCATAAACAGCATTTCAGTATACATTCCAATTTTAGTTAGTACCTAAACGAAAATTGAGAATTAAAATTCGAATTTGATCTTAGTAGTTGTTTGTAAAATAATTAATTAAGTCATCTTGAGTTAATTAGTTGTAGAAAATCAAACTTCTAGTCTATGTGAAGACATGCAATAGTTTCTCCATTGATTGAGGAAGTTTTCCCTTGATTAAAGGAGATCAGGATGAGTTTTACTTTGAGTTTTAATTAGTTAGCTCAGTTAACTGAGTTAAGTCCAGTTATATTAGTTCAAATAGTTTGTTGAACTAATTGTGAGTTCAGTTAGTTAATGCATGCATGCTTGTAACTGTTGCACTTTAGATAACTGAATATTCTCTCATAAATAACTCATGCATGTCAGTTCAGACAGAGACCCAATTGAGATCAGATTATGGGACAATGTACTATCAGTTGCAGGAATATTCCATGGAGGATATCTCTTGCATGCAAAAGGAATTCATTCCTTGGAGATTGCGCAGTTACTTTTGGGTTTGATGAGTTTGTGATGAGGCCAATTCACACAGGTGGTAGCATTGGACCCCAAGGAAAACTGCACAAGAAAATAGGAGGCTTCGAGGGCTGAGGGAAGGCATACCTTGTGTCTATTCAATCTATAAGCAGTATTGTTGGATTGTAATGAGAATAGGATAACTTGTGAGTTGATTCTTTGTGTAATCTGAACATTTTTCCACTATATGATAATACAAAGATCAGAGTTTTTAGTTGAGGCTTTCCTCAGAGTATTCTTCTGTGATCATGTGTGATTGTTTTCTCATGCTAAATTATATGTGTTCTATTTGATCTTGCTCATAATCGATTAAGCTTCCACAAGTTTGTTGTAGAAGTAGATCTTGTATTTTACTTTAGTATATTGCATAATATGTTGATCTACAGTGGGAATTTCTACAGAACCTCCATCATTTTCCAAATATTTTGCTCTCATTCTTCATAATCTTATTTGCAAAAATATGACTAAAACAGGACATTGCGTAGTCATAAACATAGGTTGTGAATATGTGAACAGATCTCTTACTTTTTAATACTTGTATAAAATATGAAGTAGGTTATTATAACATGGCATCTTAGGAACAAAAATATCTTCCATTTTTCCAATATTCATCTCTGGTTGATCATAAAATAGTTTTCAAAAAGGTGACTAGAACAAGAAAGCTCTGATATATTGTGCATTCAAAATTCATTTAGGTGCCAAAATCTACTTTTTAAGGAACCTATTGATCATTTCTATAGATGAATGGATGTGCATAGGAGTATGATATATGCTTATGTAGCCCTGATACTCTTTCTCAAACTGAAACTCTTTATCAAAACACTCCTTTAGACTTTGCACAGTCAAAAGGCGGGCATGGTGAAAATATCCCTAATCTCCCTTTAATTGTGAAATGATGCTAGAAGCTAGTGGTTTTTCTTCTTTGACCTACTTACAACATGAGTTCAAAATTTAATCTACCAAAACTTATCATTCTTTATGCAAAAAATTCACAAAAGGCAAAATTGTGTATGTGGTTACAAAACTAACTAGTGGCTACTTCAACCAAAATGTCAAGGTTGTTCATCCTCCCTCCATTGTTTTCTTGCTTGATCTTTCTCAATTGCTTCCTAGTATTCTGCAGATTCTTCTTTTTCACTCGTATCCTTGTTCTATGATAGATTTTTAGCATAATAATGAATTTCTAGGTTTCTTTGGAGGTTAATGTCTCTGTTAGCCTTGTGCATTAGCTTTTCTATATGGTCATTCACTTTTTCCAGCCAATACTACTCTTTATTCTCTTCAGGGTCTGCCCACATCTTATTTTCAATGGAAGGTTGTGCTTAAGGTGGAAGAATGTCTTGATTGCTTTGTTCCTTCCTGGTCATTTCCCTGATTCTTGGTCTTCTAGGCTTTGTTTCAAGGACATTAGCTCCTTCAAGATCAATCATTTTTTTCCCTTTGTCCTCGGCTGTAAATGATGGTCATTTATGGATTGTTTCATGCTTTCTTTGTCTTTGTGCCTCACTAACTTGACGTTGTAATTCTTTGTTTTCCTTTCAAAACAAAGCAATGGTGTAATGAGCTTTGCCTAATCCTTCTTGTAACTCAGCTATCATAAGGTCTTTCTCATCATGCTTACTAGACTATCCTTATTCAACATGAATTTCTTGACCTTCACCTCCAATCTCTTGGTCTTCAAATTTTTGTGTTAAATTTCTTTTAAAAGAACTGATTTTCTTCTTACTCATGTCTTCCTCTACTAGCTGGTACCTTTTATTTTGGATCTTCATGGAATTTTGATTTTCTCAAAAGCATCAGCATCCTTCGCCTTATTTAGTTCACATGCCTTTCTCTTCTTTTCCTGAGATCTTGTGGTTATCCTTTTCCTTGTAGGATCTTCAACTGAATCATGTTTCTCTAGTGTGTCCCGGGGTGCCTCAGGTGTGGGATTTTTCCCTTAGATCTTTGACATGTTAGACTGGTTTATAACATTTGATGCTACTAAGAAATCATCCCAAGTGTTGACTTTGTTTTCTACCTCCTTCAAAACCATCAATTTGATGAGGGAAAAATGAAATAGGTTGGCATCATGTTTCCCTCATCTTGTTTGCACTTTTTATGCCATCTTACCCAAACCTTTAAACAGATAGAAAGGCATTTTAAGTCTCTTTCTCTTGGTGAAATGCATGAGTAGCCTAATATGATATTGATAAATTCTACTAAATCAACCCTCACATGTAAGGTAACTTTGGATTTCTTTTAAAGCTCTGTCATATATTTCAATATATAGTATCTCGGGAAATACTTCCCATAATTACTCCTATGTTGAGGTTTGAGAAAGGTTTTGTAAAAAACATGGTCAAGCTTCATGTTTTTAAACTAGCAGTCTCCTGTGAAAGGGATATCAGTGGCCAGTGAAATAGTTTCTTGTGATACTTCAAATTCTATGTTTCCCACCTTTACCAAGTTGCCTTACAGGTTATGTGCAAACTCTTTTGCAACCTGGGAATGAGAATCGTGAATCTGACACTTTTTGCAATATTTTGTACATCGTACATGTTCAAATGTTGTCCAAATGGTTGGGTCACTTGCCAATATTTATCTGCTTCTAGGTTCCACTTTGATGGGTTTTTCTATGATCCTTTTATTTCCCTTTGATGTAGATATCCTTATTTGGTGAGTTTGCCACTATATTATGCTTGAGTATGATAGATGTGAGCAATTTTGAGAAAATAATGATGAATCTGCTAGAGCATTGTAACCATGAAAAAATGAACTAAGATGAAGGCAACAAATTGAAAATTGGGGCAAATTTGATGTGAGTTGTCTTCAACAAGCTGATGTGATGATGTTGTAGGGAATGTGGGATTGGTTTCTTGGTCAATGGATGGAGATCTTTGGAAAACACTATCTATGCCAACGGGTTTAGGAAAGGAAAGGAAAACTAAATTTTCTTAGGTTTAAACAAGAAATCCATGGGAAGCAAAGGTCATAATAGATATCTAAGAGGCATCCGGGTTAACTTGAACAAGCACAAGCTGAATCAAATCAGAAATTGGAGTGAAAATTAGAAATTTGAAATACTATGTGTTTCCGTAGTCATTTCAAAAGAAAATATTGCTTTTCACACTTGGAGGTCAATCTAGGAAAAACTAAGATATGGGTTTTGTAAAGGAAAACTTGTGGATGGTGAAGTGTTGAATAAACCAAAAAAAAATTTCCGAGGCGATGTCCATATGAGGGGGAATATTTTCACAGTCACTTTGCACAGTCAGGGTTTGTGTAGTTACCAATGATGAAGGCCTGAATCCATGGAAATTTCCCTCCTTTCTTTGTCGTGATGTGCTACTCAATTTCTCCTCTGGGAAATGAGGATGTAGAGTGAGTTGGGAAAGGAAATTAGGGGGGACAGGTATGTAAGAGGAGCGGTTAATGGGCAATAGTGATGGGAGATGGAATAAGTGAATAGGATGAGTGAAGTGAAAGGCGGTGGAAATATTTGATGAGGGGATAATACAAATGATTAGGTGTGAATTTCAATATTAGTACCTTAAATTTAAAAATTAATGATGACTAGCTAAGATATTTTGGATCCAAATGTTATGAATAGCGTTTTCCTGGAAATAACTTAAGTGAATCATTATTTACATCTCTCAAATCTAGAAATCATCAGGTGAAGATACACTTCCTCATATGAAATATGGGACCCTAACAGGGATAGCAAGTTGTGCTGCAAGGGAACACTAGCTATGACCAAAGGAACAACAACTATGATAAAGGAAACACCAATTGTATCCTAATGGAATAACAAACAATGTGAAGAGAATGACAACTGTAAGAAAAGGAACAATGACTCTGATAGAATTAACAAGTTGTACTAGCATCGACAATCCCTTTTCCCTTAGTTTATTATCATCATAACTAAAAGAAAGAAACTAAGTGGATTCCACACAAAAATATATACATTATGTACAATACAATTTTTTTTTTTTTTTATTTCAAGTAGATGTAGCTATCGAGTTACCTCTCCAATCTACTACAATTTGAAAACTAGAATTATTACTTATCTTGTGATAAAAATACCCCTTTGTGACCGACTAGTGATAAATACGTAATCGATGTCTATTTTAAAGAAAAGAGGTACCAGACCCATCAATGGTGGTCAGGGTCATTATACTATTATCATGAACTTCGGCAATTTTGTAAGGTCCAAGCCATCTCATCTGAATCTTTCCTAGAAAATCTTGAAATCTAAAATCATATAGCAACACCGAGTCACCTTTCTGAAACCTATTATTTTTAATGAGATGATCATTCCACTTGGACTGCTTCTGTTGAATAAAATTTGTGCATTGCAAAGCCAATAGGTGTGCCTCATTCAATTGATTAAGATATTTCACGCATAGCTTCTACACTTTTGTGAAGTGCAGTACGACTTCTTTTGCAGTTTTAAGAGTTTTTATTTACAACTCAATTGGAAAGATAGGCCCCTTTCCAAAAACAATTTGATATGGTGAGTGGCCAATAGTGTTACAAAATGTCTTCCGATAAGCCCATAAGGCTTCTAGAAGTTTAGTTTCCCAATTCTGATGATTCACGAATATCATTTTCATTAGATTTGCCTCCATGACTTTATTAGTGTTTTCCACTTGTACGTTTGTCTGGGGGTGGTACAGAGCAATAATTTTGTGCTTGACATGATAATTCTGAAAGGTAGCTGAAATATTTTGAGCGGTAAATTGTGATCCCCCATATGTTATTACTTCTCATGGTAATCTGTATCATATGAAAATTTCAAATAGGAATTTAATAACGGCTTCTTTCCTGGGTTTTGGAAGGGCTACAACTTCCACCCACATAGTCAAGTAGTTTGTGCAAACCAAGATGTAAGATTTTTGGTTCAAGGGTGGATTAAAATGACCCACGAAATCTAATTTCTAGATCTCAAAGGGCCCTATTACCAGTTGTATTTGCAGAGGCATTTCGTTAGCTTGGCCAGGATGACCCACTCTTTTCCAGTTGTCACGACCCTAGACATACTTTTCGGTGTCTTTAAATATTACAAGATAGTAATATCTCATTTGGATTACTTTGTCCAATTATATGATCAAAAAAATGCCCACTATAGGGTTCATCATGGAAAGCTTTCAAAATATCATAAACATCATCCTCCCTTATGCATCTACAAATTTGAAAATCGGAGCCTGTGTGGAAGAGATATCTGCCTATCCAGGAAAATTAAGCATTGTGTTGAAAAAATAATTTCCTTTCTCGTGGTGACAAATGTGCTGCCAATTTTCTTGTTGCTAGGTAATTCACCACATCAGCATACCAAGATGTCTTTATTTTTACATAAAACAGAGGTTCGTCAGGGAATTTATCATCCACTAGTCATGGGTCAATTATCTTAGGTATTTGGGATAAGAAATATGCAATGATATTTTATTTTCCTGATTGATCTTTGATGGTAATATCGAACTCTTGTAATAACAACAACCATCGAGTCACCCAGCCATTAGTAGTAGGTCTGTTAGCTAAATATCTAATAGCAGAATGATTAGTCTACACAAAGACTAGATATCTTGTTATATAATGCTTAAACTTATTAATAGCATATACAACAGCTAAAAATTCCTTCTCTGTCATTGTATAATTTAATTCGGTCAGTGTAAGATCGTTCCTGATATAGTAAATGGTTTATGGATTCTTGTCTTCTTCCTGTCCAAGGAAAACACCTATTGTTTTTTATGATGTGTACGATGAGATATTGATCTATTTTTGTATGATTAGTTTTGTTGTGCTAATAACAATTACATATTTCTAAACATATTTTTGCTTATTGCTTCCTGTATTAGAGTTTCTTTAGTTGTTTGTCCATCCAATCATGTACATTTCCTTAAGTTTTAAAATGACACTCATGAGAAAAATAATTTAAAAAAAAATGATGAACAATATACATTCAAAGTACAAAAAAACATCAAAGAGACACTTTAACACAATGTTTTGATGAAGGAGTTCACCCCTCCTGGGCTACATCTCCTCGGTCCAGCTTCCATGGCTTGGGCCTCTGTATTATCTCAATGTGGAAAAATGTTGTTTCACAAAGCTCTATGGCTGCTGATACCTACAACAATGTGTTCAGAACACCTCTTCCTAAGCTCAATTTGGTCAAAAATGGACTTCTCTATGACTAAGACAATATTTTCCTAGAAAAGCTCTGCTAAATCTGGAATGACTCCAGTTAGTGCGCTAAATTTGGAGGCAGGCCCAAATTTGGCAGTACAACCAAAATTCTGCCACACTAATCTGGAAGTTAACTAGTTGTTAAATTGTGCTTAATGCTTTAAAGCCTAATTAATTAATTTAAATTGTGTGATTAGCGCAAACCACAACCGTAAAGTCCGATGGTTATATTGGCCTGTTTACATGTGGAGTTAATATCGCATGCTTGTGAACTATCCATCGCTAACTATTTTATGTTACAACCCTGTGTTCACATGCTAACCATTTAGAGTATCGTGAACTGTCTTCTGGGGTAGACTGCAATCATTTGTAGTTTGTATTGTTGCAATCACATGGGGCCATTGCGGTGTTTGGTGGATAGTCGTCGAATAACATAAAGTACAACTGTTTGTGGTTTGTAACATTGTATTCGCTTGGGGCAGGGTTGGCCTACATCTGGCCCTCCCTTAACTGTCCAACCTCAAATCGCTTAACTTCAAATATAAACGAAGATGTTTCATGGTAAGAACCACGCGGTAGTGAAGGCAGTTAAGGCGTAAGATTTGTGTGTAGGAGGTCATGAGTTCGACCCCAACCTCCACCATAATATTTTTCTCCACTGTGTAGACTACCAAGGCCTTTCAGAGGTGCCATTTGGTGGCCACTGGGCTTGCCACATGGCATTCTTCCATTCATCCAAAATAAACCAATAACAATGTGCCAACACACCCTTGTACAATCTAATCAAATGATGACACTTGTCCAACTATAATTCATCATTGACAAACTTTGACCATGTCTAGTCACCTACCACGTTAGTAGTACGAACTATTGAAAATGGAACACCTCCTACAAAATCCATTTAGATACTCTCCCATGGACGAGAAGGTACCAGAAGTGGAGTGTATAAACCAAGTTTCCTATTTCTAGGCTTACTTGTAGCACATAAATAATATCCTCTTATGAAATGAGAAACATTATCCAACATGCATGGCCAATAACAATACCTTTGAAGATTCGCTATTATCTTTCCTACACCAGAGTGTCCAACAATCAATGAAGTGTGCACCTCCCTTATGATATTATTTCTTTCTCCCTATGGAATACACAACTTGCCCAAGTGATACAACAAATTGTTATGTACATGATAATCCATCTCCTCAATTTGATTTCCTTGACTCAGTCTTGCATATACTTCTTGAAATTCACTATCATTTGCATATTGTTCTATGTAACTTTCATGAAAAACAAGATTATGCTTGAGTATAACAAATGAATTTACAATAGGCCTTGAAATCATATCATATACCTTATTGTAGATTCCCTTTTTATACCTGATAACCAAATGAAATTGTTGTAGAAAACCCATCCATCTGAAATGTCGTGACTGTTGTAACTTTGACTGTGAATTTAAATACTGCAATAGTTGATGGTCGGTCTGGATGATGGTCTCCTTCCCCATCAAATAATGCTTCCATTTCTTAACACTTTGTACCAATGCATAAAGTTCTTTGTCATATGTGGGATAGTTAGTTACAACTCCATTAAATATTTCAGAATGAAATGAAATGGGCTTACCTTACTGCAATAGAACTGCTCCCATGGCATAATCGCTTGCATCTGCTTGAATATCAAATGGTTGTTTAAGATCTGGAAGTGTCAATACTAGTGCTGAACTTTTCTTTTGCTACAAAGCATCAAATTATTTCTGTTGTACATCTCTCCAATGGAAGAATTTCTTGACACTTGTCAATGCACATAATGGAGTTGCAATGGAAGAAAAAATAGCAATAAACTTTCTCCAATATTGTGCTGCCCCTAAAAATATTCTTACCTCTGTAAATGTATTGAGCTTGGGCCAATTCAAAATGACCTGAACCTTAGAGCGTTCTATCTTCAGCTAACCTCCTCCAACAATGCGTCCCAAATACACTAAACAAGTCTTGCAAAATTCACACTTCGACATCTTTAAAAGAAATTGTTCATTTCTCAAGACATCAAGTACTTTGTGTACATGCATAGCATGTTCATATATTGACTTACTGAATATGTGGATATCATCTAAGTAGACAATGAAAAAATCATCTAGAAATTGTCTCCATACATCATTCATTACCCTCATGAGAGTAGCTAGATCATTTGTAAGACTAAAAGGCATAATAAGCCACTCAAACGATCCTTATTTTGTTTGAAATGCAGTTTTCCAAATGTCCTCTTCAACTATCATAACTTGATGATAACTACTTCATAAATCTAACTTAGTGAATACTTTGCATACCTCAATTGATCAGGAAAATCATCAATTCTTGGGAGTGGATAATGATTATTTACCATGATTTTGTTTAATGCGAGGAAATCCACACACATGTGTGAAGTTCCATCCTTCTTTGGAACGAAGATAATGGGAAAACCACGTGGTGAGGTAGATGGGCATATGATACCTTTTTTTAGCAATTCTTGAACTTGTTTTTTGATTTTCATGCTTTCCATAATCTACATGCGATACATGCCTATGTTTGGAAGTGGAACATCCCATTGCAACTGAATCTCATGCTGAAATCCCCTCTTCGGAGGTAACACCTGTGGTTCCTAAAACATCTCACCATGCTTGCTCACCACATCAAACGAATAAAATTTCAATTTATCATCACAACCTTCAAAAGATTCATAGTAAATATCATTCCTTTTCTTGACCATTAGAAGCAAACAAATATTACTTGCATTTACTAGTCTCTTAATCTACCCTGCATTAGCCAAAGAAATATTCATCTTTTCGTGATGGGCTCTCACTATGTACTCCACCCCATTCTTGAGAAATATGTATTTGTTATCATGGTGATAAAATAATTCTTTTATATCATACAAATAAGGACTACCCAAAGTAATTCCTGAGAAGTCAAGTGGAACTACATCTAACTCAACTTCATCAATGAACTCTTCAGTAATGATGACTTGAATAAATAGTTCCTTGTAACCTATAAGTTTGCATTGTTAACTATCCAACCTAATGGATATGGCTTATGATGAGGTATGGTTTCAAGGTTTAGTTTTTTAACCAAGTCTTCTGAAATCAAGTTTGATTGTGACCCACTATCAAATAATGCATCAATCTTTGTATGATTCGAAATCATTCTTACGTGAAAGAAATCTATTCTTGACTCTTCGTTTGGAGTGTTGTTTTGACTATGTGATGACATAGTGCTTGAAAAAAGATCTTTTCCTTTTGTAACCATGGCCGAAATCTTGGTCTCATCACCAAAATCTGAACCAAGGACATGTTGTGTAGTAGTGGCCATATTTTGTTTTCCCTTGTTTTTTTGTTTCTTAGGCCTTAATTTGGGATGTAATTTCCAGCAGTGGGCTTCATCACGCCTCTCTTTGGAACAATGTTTGCATGTCATTTATCCCCTTCTTTCTCTACACTTTCATTTTTCTTTCCCTTCCATTTTCCACCTTTTTCCTTCTCCTTACCCTTGAATGGCTTCCTCTTACTACCCTCTTCCTAAATGTTCTTTCCTCTAGATTCAAGGTGTGTAGCTTACACACATACCTCACCTAAACTATTTGGATTGAACATAAGGATAGTATGTTTTAGATAGGAACATAAACCCCCAATATATTTTAGCAGAGTATCTTGGCAATTAAAATTCACTCCTAATAACAAATCCTTTTTCCTAAACTCTTGTGTATAATCTTGGATTGTTTGGCCTTTAAGCTACCTAAAATTCTTCCAACTCATAATAGATTTTTGCATATAAGCTAAAGGATAAAATTGTATTTTAATTTCAGAAAAAAATTCAACCCAAGTAATGGATATCTTACCATGGATTCTCATTTCCTCTTGACTCTTCTCTTCCGACCAAACTAGTGTAGCTCCTTCTAGCCTCAATGAAGCCAACTGGATTTTTATGTCACATTCTTCAAGGATCTGAATTCTACAGTATACCTCCAACTGTGGAATCCAATTGTCCAAATGTTTTGTATCCACATCTCCATTGTACATGGTTTTCAGTGCGGGATCCCCCATGGCAAGTTTTGGGGCTTAAATCCCAAGTTTTGACTAAGTCCGATGTAAAGACTCCGCGATTTGTGGGTGTGGAATGCAAAGTTGTAATTGAGTCATAGGGATGTATGTCCTTACTTTTGTAACGTAATGTTGTCTTGAGAGCTCTACCCATGGTCCACGGACCATGGGATTGTATAAATAAGAGTGAGGGTCTATGTTGTAAAGGGACCTCAAACAATCTAAGAGAAAATGAAGCATTAAGTCTAAGTTGAAGTTTAAAGTCGAGTCTTTGGGTTATAGAGTAGGAGAAGGCTCTACAACTAAGTACGTAGACCCCTGCAACTGAGTGCACAAGGTGAGTCAAGCCTATAACCATTGGAGAAAATAATGAAGAGAAGTTTGTTATCATTTTGTGTATCTTTTTCCTATTTTTTGCATTGAATTATATTGGGTATGAATTGCAAGTTTACATTTTATTTGCTACGCAAACTTATATGAATGTGTTGAATATGCGAATATAAGATAAGTATCTATTTACATGAAGTTAACTAATAGTTGTAAGAAGATAAGTAAGATCCATAGTGTAACTTAGGGAAGGAGTGCAAATCAATGCCTTAGCAGCGCGAAATCACCTCAGCCCATGATTAGGGTTGCGCGAAGGATATTATAACAGAGCGTGAAGGCCTCGCAGGACAAGAGAGTACACGAAGCGACCAACATGAAGTCATTCCTTGTTGGGCTAATTCCACCCCTTAGACATCTCAGGGGTGTAGAAACTTGGTTCCATCATCCACCCATACTGCTTCGAGTAAGACCTCAGTCCATGCTCAATGGACTATTTTTGAAAGGGCTAGTAGTACAGGGATTTCTTTGGCTAATTAACTCCGAACCTAGGTCAGGCCCCATCAAGCCAACAAATGGTGTCATTACCGGGATGGAATCTATGTAGAGATGTCTAACACCGCATCACTGGAATCCAACTAAGAAGGAAATTGAAGGCTGGTTAGACAGGAGAATTCACAAGTTCGCGGTGCAGGAGAACAGGAATCCATGACTATTGAAGCAAGAGTGGTTAGGCTGCTACCTATACACAGAGATCCATGAAATTTTCATCACATCTTTCCCTACTGAGCTGTACAAGTGGATGGCAAAGCTAGAAGATAGCAAAGGAAGGAAGAAGCTCGATGGTCCTATTGTGTGGATCCTAGAGTTGCTTTGAAGATTGCAAGCATCAAAGGATAAGATCGCACACGTTGTTAATCACTGGCTCGATCAGATTATAGGAGGATTCATCAATGAGTTCATGGTAGACACTTCAATTAGCTATAGCGAGGCAGAGCAACACTTTCTCAAAGGACTACGAGGTAAGTACATAGAGTCTCTGAACACTTGGATTAAAAACCTATTGTGTGAGAAGCAGATTATGTAGTTACATTGAGGTTCGGGGCTACGCGAAGTGTGAAAGTTTACATAAATGAAGGACTAGATACTAGCCCCTTGATTTCACCCCCACGAGAGGACGAGGAAGAGCTCGCGAGGGTCTCTCCGAGAAGTGCGATTCATTTGATAAGACAAAGGATCAGAGGGTAAAGTGTATGATTCACAAAGTTAATGTGACTTTGATGGATGGAAAGCATCGTGAATGGCTTGTAGCATCACTAATGCTGCATTTGACAAATGCATTATCGCAACATAGGTTAACGAGTCAGGAAGAAGATTTAGAGATCATGATGAGGCTGCATGAGACCCCAATACAGGATCATAAGTTGGGAGTTCATTAGATACACACGCGGTTGAAAAACTTATGCCTTAAGATGCAGAGTCTGACATAAGATATGAAAGTTCAACCAGAAGCATGCAAAGAGGTGTGGTGCATGAAATGCAAACGTTAGGGTCATGACAAGGACCACCACCTAGTCTTCGCGAATAACCTTGCAGGAGGAGGACCTATGTCATTAAGAATGGAAGTGCAAGAAGGACCGAGAGCGGTGCCTTCTCTGTGGTGCGTGATTTCTCAAATAGGAGGAAAGCATGCTATGGACAATTGCCATTTGTTGCAGAAGTACAAGCAAAATTCACAACAGTTGTTCTGTAACTTCTGTAGATTGGTGGGACATGATGAGTGCACCTATAGAAGCTATGAGCTAATGATGGATAGAACTCCCACCTACAGGGTTCAGGCCAAAACGTGGCCCCTAGACTAGGGTGTAGGGATGGTGCAAACTAGATTCTGGGGGTGCAGACAAGGTCGAGGTGGAGGAGGAACTGGAAGAGGTCGCAGACAACTAATATTATACAATTTTGGATGGCCAGGATAGTACTCCCACAATTTTATGAATCTGACGTGTCCATCATGTCTGTATTGTACCTTGTTGGATCACCAGATAGAAGATTGTCCTCTGTTGATAGCTAGGATACATAACAAGGGAGCACACCTCCCCAACTCAAAACTTGCAGATGATGAGGTATGGGCCACAAAAGGATGATGCAAATGTGAATATTGTGCTCCGAAGTGAAATTATGACTGTAGATGATAAACACAATTAGCCTGAAGAAATTACTTCAGTTTGCAAAGCTCTAGCAAAGGAAGCAGAGTTTGATTTGGAGCACACTTCAAAAATGTTTATGGAAGCTAAGAAGAGCTTCGTTGATTCCTCCACCTCAAGAAGCAAAGATAGACTGGAGTTGAAAATGGACCCATCGATGCTCATGATGTTCCTCAAAACATGTATGAAGCTACTATGTGATAGTAAGCCTGTAAAGGGATTATAGGAACTCATTAACAGATGTGTTAGGGCTATGTAAGGAGAACCATGTGTACTCTGGAAGATTGGAAAGCATAAGACTAGGACAGAGAGAGAAATGAGGTTAACCTCGCAGATTGGAGAATATGAAATGGACCAAGTAATTATGGATTTAGGATCAGACATGAACGTTTTACTGAAGCGGAGATGGGAGTGCATGGGGAGGCCTATGCTGCAATGGTATCCTATTCAGTTGCAAATGGTGAACCAACATAAAATAATACCCCTGGGTGATTGCAGGGAATCATAGTGGATATTGAGGGAGCGAGCATGCTAGTAGACTTTGAAGTGATAGAGATTGTTGATGACAACAATCCCTACCCCACACTCTTAGGAATTAATTGGGCCACTGACATTAACAAGGTTATTAATCTAAGGAAGTGCAAGATGATTTTTGAGAAGAAGTCTTTATGCATATTTATACCCTTGGATGGTGCTGAAGGATCACACTACAAAGAGCCAGTGCATGACTATGAAAGTGTCGACGATTTGGACTACATCTACAAAATAGCCACGTGAGAGAAAGACTGGGTAAATCGTACTACTGATGGGTGAATTTCATGGGAGCGTGAGAGCTCATGCACTTTAGATTCAGACGAAGAGATAGATGGATAGTAGAACCAGTTACACGAGGTAACCACGTTAAACTATAACATGATGACAAGATCACTCTAATGTGTATCAATAGAAGTTAGAGATTTTCCTACTTATGATGGATTAGGTGAGATAGATGCTTTCTTGGATAGATTTGAAAGGGAGGTGCTGGAGAAGAAAAGTTTCCAAGCCTTGAATTTGGTACTGCATGCTATACTTGTGAGGTGGTGGGATACGCACAAAGTAAACTTTGATGACTGGCATGCATTTAGGAGGATGATGCACACATGGTTTGGAAAGCATATAGGGCAGTCAAAATATAGATACAATGGTCAAGATAGTCCACACGTGCATCTGTCCAGGTGGGTACATGCATATGGTAAACAACCTATGTAGATGCACATGAACTTCACGAGGTGAAATACAATCAATAAGCATGTGTTGGGGAGACAAATGTGTGAATGGCTCCCCAAGTTGTAATGAAAGAGTGTAGAAAGAATGGGCATGTACACGGTTATCCACTGTTGGCCTAGTGGGGCCTGACCCAGGTTCTGAAGTGATTTAGCCAAGCAAATCCCAGTACTACTGGTCCTTTTGGCAACAGTCCGTGGAGCACGGACTGAGGTCTGACCCAAAGTAGTATGGGAGGGTGCTAGAACTAGGTTTCTGCACCCTGGGGATGTCTAATATGAGGCAATTAGTACGCGGTCCAACCTTCACACTTACTGCACTACATGCACATGCGGGTACCCCGAATTAAGGAATGTTGTCTTCACATCCATCTGGTGGATCTTCGACTCCATCTGAGCTAATAGTTTCAAGATCGATCTAATCGTTGAGTACCTTGCTACGGGGGCAAAAGTCTCATCATAGTCGATCCCCTTGACTTGTCAGAAACCCTGGGCAACAAACCTTGCCTTATGTTTCTCAACACTACCATCAACTGCCTGCTTTACCTTGTAAATCCATCTGTAACTCACCACTAACTTGCCGTGAGGCCTTCGGACAACATCCCACACATTTTTCCAAACGATAGAGTCATACTCCTCTACCATTGCATCAAACTAGACTGGTTGTTGCACTGCCTCCTCGAATGAAGAGGGTTCGGTATCTACACACTCTCCACCCAGGGCCATGTACCCTGTGTACTACTCAGGTGACCTCTTCTGTTTGCACTGAGAAGATGGCTTTCTCTCATTCTCCTACGCATCCAGCATCAACCTATTAGCTTCCCTTGAACGTTTCTGCCCATCTATGGAAGTATCAACATGAGTGGATGTCTCCACTCTTGGATCCTTTGCATGCAACTGCTCCACCTCAATCTGAGGATCCTCATCCTTAGGAATTGAAATTTCCTCATCTGCATGCAGCTCGAGCTCCCTCTCAAGTGATAAGTGCATGGATTTCTGCTCGTTGAACTTCAGATCCTTGTGTACAATAGTCCTCTAAGTGGAAGGTAGGTAAACACAATAGTTGTGGGGTGTATCTGTCTACCCCACAAGTATTCCCAACTCATCTGTTGGATCTAGCTTCTTCCTAGCATCTTTGGTCACATGACAGTAAACTGATGATCCAAAAATTTGGAAGTGACTTACCTCAGGTCGCTTCCCAGAATAGGCCTCCATAGGTGTCTTCAATCCCAGTATATGGTGTAGGCTTCTGTTTTTCATGTATATTGTTGTATTGCATGCCTCAGCCCACAAATGTAGTTGTAGGCTTTGGTCATGCAACATCGCTTGAGCTGCTCCCACAATCGATCTGTTCTTCCTTTCAGCCACCCCATTCTTCTATGGTTTATGGGGTTCCATCAATTCCTATTTAATACCTTCTGCAGCACAAAATTCATTAAACTGTTGGGAGACATACTCTCCACCATTGTCGCTACACAAGGCTTTTGTTTTCTTTATGATTTCTTTCTTTGTCAAGGCTTTAAACTCACAAAACCTCAAGAAGGTCTAATCCTTCTTTTGCATAAAGTAGATCTAGCATCTACAAGAAAAATCATCAATAAAAATAACATAGTACCTTTGTTTAGCAGTGGAGGTTGTAGACAAAAGTCCACAAACATCTGAGTGAAATTGCTCCAGGATTGCTCCAACTCTACTATCTCAATCTAGAAAAGGAAGATTTCACATACTTACCCAAGGTACAACCTTTTCATGTAGTCGTTTGCTCAATTTTTCCCTTGGGTAATCCAGTAGAAATCTGTTGCATGATATTTAGGGCTCCATGGTGCATGTGGCCCAGTCTTCTATGCCATAGCTTGCCAACATCTTGGCTCTGCACCATCTCAGCTTTGGAACTCGAAGTAGCACAATCATTTACCTCTAGATTGTAGAGATTCTTCACTCGAATCCCTATTCGCTTTGTCTGTCCAATACTGATATGCCTCAAGAATATCATTCCTTTACTAAAGACTACATCATAGCCTTTATCTTCTAGCATAGTGATAGGCACAAGACTCTTCTTCAGACCCGGTACATACTTTACATTAGTGAGGGTGAGGGGAGCTCCATGCTCCCTCTAAAACACAACCATACCTTCACCTAAAACACAGTACTTTCCATAATCGCGCAACTCGTCTGCATTTGGAGATCCTTCTCCTCCAAGGTACTGAAAAGATTCTTGTCACCTAACATGTGGAATGAAGCTCCATTGTCCAAGTACCACACACATCCCACCATGGATGAAACCATGCATGCAATAAGCAAGAAATCTAGCTCAAACTGTGAGGCTAGTGCCTCACCATCATATCCCTTTGAGGAACCCTTATTGTATTTCTTCTGTGGACAATTCATAGCATAATGGCCAACTTCATGACAATGAAAGCATCACTTTTGATTTTTCAATCTTCTTCCCACCATGGGAAGAACCGAATTTGGTATGGGACACCTTCCCTTTCCCTTTCCTTGCCTTATTCACTAAGGCTAGATTTTCCTCACCATCTTGCTTTGATGAGGATCCATCTCTTGTGCTTCTTCTTATTTCCTCCTGCATCAGACCCAACCAAAGTCATTCCCAATCTGGCAGTTTTTCTCTTCCATTAACCGAGTATTGGTAGCTACGCCAACTCTTAGGAAGACTGAGGAGTGCAAGACTCACCATGTCATCATCAACGGTAGTGATCCCTACACTTCCAAGCTCATCCCTGCAGGTGGTGAACTTGTTTAGATATGTAGAGATTGTGCCACCCTTTTCACACTTGATCTTATGAAGCTTGTCTTTCAGCACAAACTTCCTCTGATCGCTACTATTCTGATATAAATATTTCAATGTTTTCCACATCAAAAACGATGTCTCCTTCCCATGGAGGCTTGAGACAATGTGCTCTCGAACTCCTTCGAGGAGGATTCTCCTTGCTCTAGCCAAACATTTCTTCCATTTTTCCAGTTGAGTAGCATTAGTCGGCCTGGGGACTTCTTAATGAATGAAGTCCTTTAGACTGTTATCCTCTAATCCTGCCTCCATGCGATCCTTCCAAGCTATATAATTCAAGCTGCCATCAAGGGCATACTCGAGTCTTAAACCACTAAACGCCATAGGTGAAATAGAGATGTGATAAGAACTCGATTTCTATATTCAGGAACCAAACTAAGAACTTCCCCTTCGTGTATACTGTTCTTCTCCTTCATCACCTTTGCTTTGATACCATGTAGAAATTCCTACTGTAGATCAACATATTATGTAATATACTAAAACACAACATAAGATCTACTTCTGCAACACTTTGCGGAAGCTTAATCGAATTGAGAAAGATAAAGAGAACACATATAACTGAGAATGAGAAATAAATCAGACAAAACACAGAAGAAATAAAATGGGGAAAGCCTCAGCCTAAGACCCCAACTCTGTATTATCATACAAGTGGAAATCTTGTTCAAGTTACAAAAAGAATCAGCTCTCAAGATATCATGCTCTCTTTGCAATCAAATAATACAACTCACAGACTGAATAGACACTATATATGTCCTCCTCAAGCCCTCCAAGCCTCCTATTTCCTTGTGAAATTTTTCTTGAGGTCTAGTGAAGCCGCGTGTGAATTGGCCTCATCACACTCACTAAACGTGAAGAATTAACTGCACAATCCTCAAGGAAAGAATTCCTTCTGCATGCAAGGAATATTCACATTGGAATATTATAGCAACTTATAGTACACCGCCTCTCCATTTGATCTCAATTGGGTCTCTATCTGAGGAGACATGCATGAGTTATTTATGAGAGAATAATCAGTTGTCTAAAGTGCAGTAGTTACATGCATGCAAGCATTTACTAATCGAACTTACATTAATTCAACAAACTATTTGAATTAATCTAACTAGACTTGACTCAATTAACTAAGTCAACTAATTACACCTCAATATTACAACTCATCCTTATCTCTTTAACTGATGGATAAATCCCTCAATTAATGGAGAAATTATTGCATGTCCCCACATATACTTCATGTTTGATTTTCCTTAACTAATTAACTCAAGATGAATCAATTAATTTACAAATAGCTGCTAAGATCAAATTCAATTTTTACTTCACTATTTTAGTTTAGGGACTGACTAAAATATGAAGGCATCCATTTTTCCATCCATTGTTGCTGAGATCAACACTAGTTGAACCACTAATTATAGCAGCACTATTTTTAGCAATTCTATTTTTAGCATTTCTTGTTGCTATTTTCAACACAAGGAAGGTGGAAACTTGACGGTCCTATTGTGTGGACCCTGGAACTAGTGTGAAGGCTGGAAGCATCAGAGCATAAGATCACTCGTGATGTTGACCATTGGCTTTATCGCATCATAGGAGGACCTGTAATTGAATTTGCGGTCGACACCTCAGTCAGCTACAGTGAGGTAGAGCGACGCTTTTTCAAAGGACTGCGAGGTAAGTCGTGAAATCCTTCAATACCTGGATTAAAATGCCATTGTGAGAAAAACGAGTTATGAAGCTACCTTCATGTCCAAAGCTACGGGAAGCAGAAAAACTTATAGCAACAAAGGAAAAAAGTGTCCTGAATATATTCCATTGGTTTCATCTCCGCGAGGTGAGGAAGAGGGAATACCGCAGGTTTCTCTGCAAAGTGCTATTCAGTTAATAAGGAAAGGATTCCCATGAATACCACCTCCACCCACACCACCTATAACTTCACCACCATCCTCTGTGACTTCACCCCGTAACCTCTCTGCCTCCACCACAATGTACTATGGCGAATTCAGTGAAGTTGCCTTTGTTCAAAGGCTTGGGGAATGAGGACCCAGACCAAATCTTATTCATTGTAAAAGTTGTATGAGACGTTGAGGGTGTTACAGATGACAACATGAATAAGGAAACATTGGTTAGTGCTCTGCAGGATCACACGCTAACCTGGTATATAAAGTATGCTAATGAAACCCAAATGCTAGAGTAGTAGATGTCTAGACAGCACTGACTAGAGAATTTAGTAGGCCTAAATCTAAAGCACAGTTGATTATAGGGTTCAAATAAATCATGATGAGACTAGGTGAGATACCTTGGGAACTCGATCAAAGGTTGAAGTGTACAATCGGTGAAGCTAACATGAACCTAATAGACTATTGGGCATGGGATCCCCCAAGGGAAGTTTTGGCGCTTAAAGCCCAGTTTTTGGATAAAATTTGTAAATCTGATGTAAAGACTCCACATTTTGTGGGCACGGAGCGTGAAGTTGTAAATGAGTCATAAGGTTGTCTTCCCTCAATTTTGTAATGTAATGTCAACTTTAGAGATCTACCCATGGTCCGCAGACAATGGGATTGTATAAATACAACAAGGCTCTAAGTTTTAGAAGAGGAGAGATAGAATTAGAGAGAATGAAGCATGAAGAATTGAGTCTCGTCTGAAGCGTAGAGTCAATTCTTTACATTGCAGAGTAGGAGAAGGTTCTGCAGCTAAGTGTGCAGAGGCCTAGTAGTCCGTGGTTCAGTGTGTGGACCCCTGCAACTAAGAGCGCAGGTTGAGTGGAATCTGTAACCATTGAAGCATTAATAAAGAGAAGTTTTGCATCAATTTTGTGTATATGTTTCTTGCTTTTATGGTTCAAGTATATTGGGTATGAATTTAATTTTCACTCTTTATATAGTGCATGCACTTATATGACTGTGTTGATTAAGTAAATGTGAGAGAAGTATCTATTTACACAGAGATAACTAACAATTGCAAGAAGATAAGCAAGATCTGCAATGTAACTTAGGGAAATAGCTTAGATTTCTGCCATAAGTAGTGTGAAAGCACCTCAGCCCTGGTTAGGGCTACACGAAAGGTAGTCCTAGAAAATCGAAAAGGTCTCATAGGTCACGACAGTGTGCAAAGTGACTTGTGCAAAGGTAGGCATAGTTGGAATAAATAAACCCCTCAGACATCTCTAGGGTGCAGAAACCTAGTTCTAGCATCCCCCCATACTACTTCGGGTGAGACTTCAGTCCGCACTCCATGGGTTGATGCTGAAAGGGCTAGTAGTGTAGTGATTTTTTTGGCTAATTAACTCCAAACCTGGGTCAAGCCCCCTCAATCCAACAAATGGTTTTGTTGTCGAGACCGAAATCTGCATAGAGATGTCTGATGTCATATCATTGGAATACAGCTAAGAATGAAATTGAAGGTTGGTTGGATAGGAGAATTCACGAGTTCGCAGTGCAGGAGAACAGGAATCCATGACTGACAAAAGAAGAGTGGTTAGACTGCTATTTGTACACAGAGATCCGCGAAATATTCTTCGCATCTTTCCCTACTGAGTTGTATGAGTGGATTGTGAAGATAGCAAGTAGCCAAG
This sequence comes from Pinus taeda, assembly GCA_000404065.3. NCBI lineage: Eukaryota > Viridiplantae > Streptophyta > Pinopsida > Pinales > Pinaceae > Pinus > Pinus taeda. The sequence continues at coordinate 27,876 of APFE031428572.1, forward strand.
GAAGGTGGAAACTCGACAGTCCTATTGTGTGGACCCTGGATTTGGTGTGCAGATTGGAAGCATCAAAGGATAAGATCACATGCATTGTTGATCACTGGCTTGATCAGATTATAGGAGGATTCATTACTGAGTTCACAGTAGACACTTCAGTCAGCTATAGTGAGGCATATCGACGCTTCCTCAAAGGATTGTGAGGCAAGTACATAAAGTATATGAATACTTGGATTAAAATGTTATTGTGTGACAAGAGGGTTATCTAATTACCTTTATGTTCGTAGTTATGCAAAGCATAAAATCCTATAGAAACGAAGGAAGTAAGGGACCAGGGAATATCCCTTTGCTTTCACCTCCGCGAGGGGACAAGGAAGAGCTCGCAAAGGTCTCTCCGAAAAGTGTGATCTATTTGATAAGGTAGAGGATTCTATGCATACCAGTCCCACCGATACTGCCACCATCTTCACCACCATAACCTCCATCTTCAACCGTACCACCTTCACCACCACCGCGAGTCAATATGGAAAGCACGATAAAGTTTCCTGTGTTCAAGGGAGTGGGAAATGAGGATCTGGACCAATTTTGGTTCGTCATATGAGCCATATGGGAAGCGTAGGGTGTTACAGATGACAATAAAATGAAAGAAATACTAGTTAGTGCCCTGCAGGACTGCGCGTTGACTTGGTATATTAATCACTCCAATGATAATCCAAATGCAGGAATCACGGATATCCAAGCAGCGCTAAATAGAGAATTTAGTAGGCTGAAGTCTAAAGCATAGTCAATCATTGGATTCAAATAAATCATGATGCTACCAGGTGAGACTCCTTGGGAGTTGGATCAGAGGTTGAAGTGTATGATTTGTGAAGCTAATATGAATCTGACAAATGGACAACATCGTGAATGGTTTGTAACGTCGCTAACACCACATTTAAGGAGCACATTGTCACAACAGACGTTAATGAATCAAGCAAAGGCCTTAGATATTACGATGAGGCTTCATGAGACCCTAATGCAAGATCCTAACTTAGGAGTTCAATAGATCAATGAGCAATTGAAAAAATTATGCCTTGAGATGCAGAGTCTGAAACAAGACAAAACATCTTGACCAGAAGTGCGCAAAGAGGTGTGGTGTATAAAATGCAAGGGTCAGGGTTCTGATAAGGACCACTGCCCGGTGTTTGTCAATTACCTTGTAGGAGGAGGACCGATGTTGTTAAGGCTGGAAGCACAAGCAGGATTGAGTGCAGTGCTTGCTATGTAGTGTGCCATTGTCAAATAGGTGGAAAGCATGCTACAAACAACTGCCATTTTTTATAGAAGTACACGCAGAACTCGTAGCAATTGTTCTATAACTTTTGTAGGTTGATAGGACATGATGAGCGCACTTTTAGGAGTTATGAGTTGATGATGGATAAAACCCCCTCCTACAGAGTTCAGGTTGAAACGCAACCCCTAGACTAGAATGAAGGAGTGACTCGAACTGGATTTCAGGGGTGCAGACAAGGCCGAGGCAGAGGAGGACCTAGAAGAGGTTGTAGATAGCTGATATGCTACAATTGCGGAGGGTTGGTTCATCATTCCCATAATTGTATGAACCTAACGTGTCCATTGTGTCTGTACTATACCTTGTTTGATTATGAGACGGAAGACTGTCGTATGCTTATAGCTAGGATACATGACAAGGGAGCGCTACCACCTCCCTTGACTCAGAACCTGCATATGATGAGGTCTGAGCCATGTGAGGAAGATCCAAATGTGAACATTGTGCTCCGAAGTGGAATCGCGATGGGGATGAAAAAGGAAAATAGCCTGAAAATACTACTTGGGTTCACAAAGATCTGGAAAAAGAAGTCGAGTTTGATTTGGAGTGCACTTCGGAAAACTTCATGGAAGTTAAGAAGAGCTTCACTGCTACCTCCACTTCAAGAAGTAAGGATAAATTGCAGCTAGAGATGGACCCATATATGATCACGATGTTCCTAAAAACATGCATGAAGTTACTACGTGACAGTAAAGCTATAAATGGATTACAGGATCTCATTAACAGATGCAACGGGACCATGCCAAAAGAACGCGCATAGTCCAGAAGATTGGAAAGCATAAGATGAAGATGGCAAGAGAAATGAGGTTAACCACGTACATTGTAGAATATGAAATGGACCAAGTAATTCTAGATTTAGGGTCGGATGTGAATGTTCTACTAGAGTAGACATGGGAGTGAATGGGGAGACATACGCTACAATGATCTCCTATTCAGCCGCGAATGGTGAACCAACAGAAGATAATACCCATGGAGCGATTGCAGGGACTCACTGTGCATATTGAGGCAGAAAGCACGCTGGAGGACTTTGAAGTGATATAGATTGTTGATGATAACAATCCCTACCCCACGCTCTTAGGAATTGATTGGGCCACTAACATGAATGGGGAGATTAATCTCGAGAAGCGCAAGATGATTTTTGAAAACAAGTCACTACGCATAGTTATACCTTTGGGCCCTGCTGAAGGATCGCGCTATACAAAGCCAGTGTCCAACTATGAAAGCGATGATGATTTTGACTGCATTTATAAGACAATAGCTTGAAACGGGTGCTGTGTGAATCCCACTATGGATGGAAAGCTTGCATGGGAGTGCGAGAGCTCTTGTACTTCAGATTCAGATGAGGAGACAGAGTGATGGCAGAACTGGTTACATGAGGTAACTAGACTGAATTGTAATATGATGCCAACGTCGTTGCTTTGTGTATCGACAAAAGTGAGGGATGTGCCTACTTATGATGGGTTAACTGAGGTAAATACTTTCCTAGATAAGTTTGAAAGGGAGGTGTCGAAAAAGCAACATTTCCAGGCCTTGAATTGGGTATTGTGAGCTATGCATGCGAGGTGGTGAGGTACACACAAAGGGTGCTTTGACGACTGGCATGAGTGTAGGAGGATGGTGCGCACATGGTTTGGGATGTCTATGGTGCGATTGATAGAAAAATACAATGGGAAGGATGATCCATGCATGCATCTGGCCATGTGATTTTAGGCATATGGTAAACAACCTACGCAAATGCGCATGAATTCCACACTGAGAGATATGGTCAATAAGCGTGTGTTGTGGGGGTAGATGTGCATTTGGCTCTTAAGGTTGGACAAATAATATGTGGGAAGAATAATCATGCAGAAAGTTATCTACGTAGAGGAAATTGACAATGGGTGAAACGCGTTGAATACGGTATGGAACGCATAGCAGAGTGATTGGGACATGTGAACACCCAGGCAAACACCCTTTCAGCTAATTAATGGAGTAGAAGCCGTAATCCCTATGGATTCTATCCTATCTAGTCTGTGCATAGCGGTGCTCACAGGGGTAATGGACCGTGGAGCCCTAGAAGAAAGGATTGCGCAGTTGAAAGAGCTCAAAGAGAATAGTTGGGACTCGATGACGAGATCCAGCAGGGTGATCTTAGGCTCCAAGAAATCATGAATGAAAGAGTTCGATTGAGGGAGAAAAGCACCATGGTTGAAGTAGAGCTCAAGAAGCTTGAGGAAGGAATATAGAAGGACTTCCTTAATGAAAAGACCATGGTGATAACGTAGGAGGAGCTCGATTAAGTTGATGAACTTGGGGACTACCACCGAGAGTTTATCAGTTTGATGCATTGGATGGGACCGTATGTTATTAAGGAAATCACAGATGGTAGCGTGCTATAGTTGGTGAGGTTAAATGGTGAACCCTTTCCAAGAAAGGTAAACGGTAGTCAGTTGAAGCCATATACAGGTGGTTTGGCCACCTGACTAGTGACGTGAAGCATAGTCTTAGCACTCTAGGCAACTGAAAGGAGGTGCAGGACTATAAACTACTCTGCCCAAGAGTTGCGCGATGTTAGGACTGTGCACAATAGCGAGGTGTCAGAGTGTCCATGATAGTGCAAGGGTAGCTACTTTACCATGTAGGTTCACTGGAAAGTGATCGTTGCAATCACTATTCATGATGTGATGCTTGGTTTGAAACCAAATGGAGGGGCGGCAGGCATTTAAGGAAAACTTTATGGACTAGATTTGGGAAATGTTTCCACCAAGGGAGCATTAATGGACCAAATTTGGGGGGAACGGTCTCATTTGAATTCAAAAGGTGCTATAAATTTCAAAGGGCTACCCAACAAACAACACTTGGCCATTTAAGAATTGAGTTGTTGCGTACCCTGAGATTTAGGAACTCTGATCTGTTTGATACTTTGAAGTCGAAGGCAATATTTTAGCACCTACCTGAACCATTTAGAGATTTGTGGAACAATAGTATGATTGTGTCAAAGGAAGCCATGGATGTCAGAGAGATGACCGTTGAAGAGGCCACGCAGGCCATGACGATAGGAGATGCCCCAGAAAGCACCAGGATAGTTGCAAAAATCCCTAAATCACTACACACGTTGAGACATAAGAAATATAAGCGTCTATGGTACCAGTGCGTGTGTCCACTAGAAACCCACTAAGAATTAAAGTTACCATGGAAGAGAAGGGGAAGGCAATCAATTTCGAAGCCAATGAGGAGGAAGAATGCCTTGAGGAAATCCTAGTTGAAGAGGAGGACAAAGAAATGGAGGAAGATACCCAGGGTGTAGACCCTCTGACTAGGTTGGCCGCATATGTTCCTCTGTGGAAGAGGAAAGCACAGGTTCCCAAGGACCTAGATGAGAGAAAGAGCTCTATGCAGACTCTGCTACTCGCCGATGATATCATTTTTGAAGGAGCGCACTTAAGACGACCGCCGGTTCTAAATTTTGAAGATTGAGATCTCGCGAACCATGAGAAATTCCCACACTTGGCAGTAGTATAGCCAATGTGGCCGAAGAAAAGCATAGCATTGAGAGTCATAGAGTTGGAGCCACACAAGTGGTTGCATTGAGTAGAGAAAGCAGTGTTGTTAAACATGCTCGGGGTGTCGCATTACCATCGCACGACAGTGACTATCTTTGTGATTAGGTAGTTGCTCTGCCTGGTACGTGATGGGTGTTTATGGCTAGTGGAGCCCATACCCATCATGGACCACCTAATCCATACAATTACCTGACTCCCTTGAAAGGGGGAGGACCTAGAAGATATTTCAGAGGGTAAGAGAAATGATTTGGCCATCATGGAGGCCCTGAACAAAAAATTCAAATTGGAGAAGAAGAAGAGGGGGTACACAATCTCCAGTATCAACAATAACATGGTCAGAGTCGCGACAAAGATACTAGTTGGCAAGGTTATGTGGAAGTCCTACATGGATGAGGTGCCTACGCCAGTGGTTGCAGTTGCCGTGCAGTGCATAGAGGGGGTATAGTTTAACTGGTTGGAGTACTTGTGCAAGGAGATCCTGGAAAATTGTCATGAGGCACAGGAACAGGTGAAGACTTTCCACTATGCATGGCTTCTACTATCCATAGTGCTGTTGGATTGGGAATTGCTTGAGGATAGCTAGTTCTCAATGATTACAAAGGATCTTCTAGAGGCAACAAAGTACGCTTCACTATGGGCAACTAAAGACGTGCAGAGGATCATAGACAAACAAATATTATGGTTGTTCATGGAGATGAACATTAGAATGGGGATTAATTGCAAGCTGTGATTATCGCCCACTGTCTATAATAGTCTGCAGAGCTTCCCAGAGTTCAAGGTATACTTCCATCATGTGTATATTAGGGTGCACAAGGACGCCATGAAGAAATGGAATGAGCTACCTTACCTGGCCACAAATGATTTCATATTCACCGTCCTCGAGTCGTGGCTGCCGGAGTGGCATGCTCTAGCTAGCTCTGTGGTGGAATCAGAGAAGTCTGTTGTGTCGAGGAAAAAGGAGGAGGCAAAACTGAGGATGGCGCAGTTGGCCAAGAAGAGAAGGAATGAAGTAGTGGTAGCAAAGGCACAGGAGGCACAAGATGTTGCAAAGGCAACAGAAGTGTAGTAGGGGGCACCTTAGAAGGACTGTGAGTGAGAAACATTTCCCTCACCTGAATAAGAGCTCAAAATAGAGGAAGGTGGTGTGAGCCCATAGACAATGTCCACACAACTGAAGCGACAATATCCAAGAGAGCAGGTGGGGCTGCGGAAGAAGTCAAAAGCCTCCAAGCCTTCTTTCGACCCGATCACCCTCACTGAGGGGGATCTATATGATATAGGGAAGATGGTGTGTAACATCACTATAGAGGACCTCCATTAGTTCACAGAGGAAAATTATATGGCGTTGGGGGGCCTCCGAGCACAGATACAAGAGTTGCAGGTGCACACTCCTCGGGTTAGTACTCTTTCGACCAACCTTGCAGTAGGCACAACCACAGCTGAGGAAATGCTATGCACCCAGATATCCAACACTATAATGTTGCTAGAAGGGGCACTAGTTACAGAAAATGAGGCTAACAGGCCTATAGTTAGTGTGCTAAAGGGAGTTGGGGTAAACATGGTTGCGCTCCCATGGGAGACGCTCTATGTTCTACATTATGGAGTGATTGTAGAATTGCGGGCCAGAGAGAATCACACACTCCAGGTGATGAGAGAGGAATAGATTAATATGGAACAATTGAGGCTGTAGTACAATGAGGTTGTCACATAGAATAGGCAGCTAGTGAAGGTGGTCGAGGAGGTTGCTAGATGGTCATTGAGTTGGCTATCTCAGCAGAGGCACCATCAAAGGCACGCATTTGGAGATTAGCAGTAGGGGTGTGCGAGGTGAAAGAAGAGATGGCTATGGTTTAGCTAGAGCTGAAACTTTAGACAACTAAGTTGCAATTGAGGGCACAACCTTTAACTCCACCAGAGGTTGAAGAGCAGCACAACAATGCCATTATAGCAGGGATAATGGAGATCGGTAGTGCAGTGAAGGACTGAACCAAAAATTTTCAAGAATCATTCGAGCTCCTCACCACTCTATAGGAGGAACTGAACATACACCACCTGAAAATAGAGGTGTGTGAGCTGTAGCAACAATATGATGACATAAAAGGGGTTGCACAAATGGTGGCCCTTACACAGAGGCTCGCGCAACTGTAGTAGGCAAAAGTGCTTAAGGAGAAGGTAGATGCTGCGTGACATAATGAAGATTCCCTGAAGGCACGCGTACAACCATGCATTGATGAGGCGTCGTCACTACAACCTCTATTTGAGACAAACTCACACAAATATAGGGAACACAGGAATAGGTGCAGGGTAGCACTTTAGCTATAGGAGTCTCTGAATAGCGCGTCTAGGAAGTATAATAGGCGGGTGCTCAGTGCATTGCCAATCTTGCAGCAATCGAGGCAAATTTCGGAGGTCTTCGCCTAAAGATCTCCACACTCACAGAGTGACTTGATGGTGAGTCACGATATTTGTGTTGGCGGCCTGTTGGGCACAAGATCCCCCAAGGGAAGTTTTTGGGCTTAAAGCCTAGTTTTCAGTTAAAAGTTGTAAATCAGATGTAGAGACTCCACATTTTGTGGGTGCGGAGCACAAAGTTGTGAATGAGTCATAGGGTTGTTCACCCTTAATTTTGTAATGTAATGTCAGCTTTAGAGATCTACCCATGGTTTGCGGAACATGGGATTGTATAAATAGAGTGAGGCTCTAAGTTGTAGAAGAGGAGAGAGATAATTGGAGATAATTAAGGATGAAGAATTAAGTCTTTCCTGAAGTGTAGGGTCGAGTCTTTGGCTCGTAGAGTAGGAGAAGGCTCTATAGCTGAGTGCACAAAGGCCTAGTAGTCTGCAGCTGAGTGCGCAGACCCATGTAGCTGAGTGGGCAGGGTGAGTCATGTATGTAACCATTGGAGCATTAATAAAGAGAAGTTTCACATCAATTATGTGTATCTATTTCTTGTTTTTATGCTTTGAGTATATTGGGTGTGAATTGCATTTTCATTGTTTATATAGTGTGTGAACTTATATGATTGTGTTGATTAAGTAAATGTGAGATAAGTATCTCTTTATGCAAATATAACTAACAATTGCAAGAAGATAAACAAGATCCATGGTCTAACTTATGGAAATAGCTTAGATTGCTGCCACAAATAGTGCAAAAGCACCTTAGCCCCTGGTTAGGGCTTCGCAAAAGGTGATCCTAGTAGATCGCGAAGGTCTCGCAGGTCAGGACAGTGCGCAAAGTGACCTGTGGGAAGGTAGGCATAGTTGGACTAAATCAACCCCTCAGACATCTCCAGGGTGCAGAAACTTGGATCTAGCATCCCCCCATAATGCTTCGAGTGAGACTTCAGTCCACACTCTATGGGCTGATGTCGATAGGGCCAGTAGTGTAGGGATTTGTTTGGCTAATTAATTTCAAACCTAGGTCAGGCCCCCTCAAACCAACACAGACATAAAACATCATGAATGGTTTGTGGCTTCTCTCCTACCACACTTAAGGGTTGCACTATCACAACATAAGATAATGACTCAGGCGGAGGCCTTGGAGATTGCAATGAGACTGCATGAGACAACAATGCAAGATCCTAATCTGGGGGTTCAATAGATCCATGTGCAGTTGAAAAATATTTTCCTCGAGATGCAAAGTTTGAAGCAGGAAAAAACAGTCTGAACAGAGGTGTGCGAAGAGGTATGGTGTCTGAAATGCAAGATTCAAGGGCATGACAAAGACCATTATCCTGTCTTGGCAAACTACCTTACAGGAGGAGGACCGATGACTTTCAGGCCGGAAGCTTAGGCAGGACGGAGCATGGGGTCTGCACTATGGTGTGCTATTTGTCAGATAGCAAGAAAACATGCCACGAATAATTGTCATTTGCTGCAGAAGTTTGTACAGACAATGTAATAGCTCTTCTGCAACTTCTATAGATCGGTAGGGCATGATGAGTGTAATTGCACGAGTTATGAATTGATGATGGATAGCTCCCACCTATAGGGTTTAGGCTGAAACATGGCCCCTTGAGCAGAGTGCAGGGATGGCACAGATAGGATTTCATGGGTGCAGATGAGGTTGAGGCAGATGAGGACCTGGTAGAGGTCAAGGAAAGTTGATTTGCTACAATTGCAGAGGACCAGGACATTATGCCTGTGATTTTATTAACCCAACACATCCATTGTGCAAGTATTGCACTCTATTTGATCATGAAATGGAAGACTGTCCTATGCTGATAGCTAGGATATGTGACAAAGGGGCACTATCACCTCTGCCAAATCGAAACCTGCAAATGATGAGGTCTGAGTTGCGCAAAGAGGATGCAAATGTAAATATAATGCTTCGAAGTGTAATCAAAATAGGAGATGATAAGGGGAAGTAGCCAGAAGATATTACCTAGGTTTGCAAAGCTCCACAAAGGAAACTAACTTCGATTTGGAGCACACATGTGAAAAATTCATAGAAGCGAAGAAGAGCTTCGCTGAGGCCTCCACCTCAGGAAGCAAGGATAAGCCTGATCAGGAGATCGACCCTTCTATGCTTACAACTTTCCTTGAGACCTGTATGAAGTTACTGTGTGATAGTAAGGCTATGAAGGGGTTACAAGAGGTCATAAACAAATGCGCCAGAAACACTACGGCTAAGCCGTGCATAGTGCGAAAGATAGGTAAGCATAAAATAAGGACAGGATGAGAGATGAGATTGACCGCGAAGATAGGAGAGTATGAGGTGGACAGGTTATCTTGGACCTAGGGTCATATGTGAACATCCTACCTAAGCAGACTTGGGAGAAGATGGGAAGACCCGCACTAAAATTGTCTGTGATTTAGCTAAGGATGGTGAATCAGCAGAAGATCATCCCTATGGGATCGCTGCAGGGAGCGACTGTAGATATTGACGGTGTGAGCTCGCTGTCGGACTTTGAAGTGATAGAGATAATGGATGACAAAAACTGCTATCTTGTGCTCCTTGGAATTGATTGGGCTACTGATATGAATAGGGTCATCAACCTCAAGAAGCGAAAGATGATATTTGAGAAGAAATCGCTACGCATCATAGTACCCCTAGATTGTGCTAAGGGATCGCACTATATTGAACTAGTCCAAAATTATGAGAGTGATGATGACCTAGACTATATCTACAAGATAACAGTGTGAGACCAATATTGGGTGAATCCAACATCGGATGGATGGATTACATGGGATCATGAGAGTTCATTCACCTTGGACTCTAATGAAGAACTAGAGCACTGGTAGAATCAGCTACATGAGGTGACTACACTGAGTTGTAACATGATGACCTGGTCACTATGTTGTGTGCCATCAAAGGTAAGAAATCTACCTACTTATGATGGCCTAAATGATGTAGATATTTTTTTGGATGCATTTGAAAGGGAGGTACCAGAGAGGTATCGCTTCCAGGCATTGGACTGGGTACTGCGTGCTACACCCACAAGATGGTGGGGATGCACAAGGGAAGCTTTGATGATTGGTGTGAATTTAGGAGAATGATGAGAACTCACTTTGGGAAGCCAAAGATGTGAATGACAGACATGTATGATGGGCAGGATGATCTGCGCGCGCACTTGGCTAAATGGACACAGGCTGGTGGAGAAGACTTGGACAATCTTATAGCGTTTGCAAGAAGAAGGTTATCCAAGGCAGAGAAGAACTATTCCACTACTGAGTACAAAGGGTTAGCTACAGTATATGCATTGCGAAAGTTTAGGCACTACTTGCTAGGAAACCCTTTTAAGATGTACATAGATCATTCCACGCTAAAGTACCTTGTCAGTAAGCCTCTGTTGGGGGGAGAATTTGTAGGTGGCTCTTATTGTTCCAGGAGTATGATTTTGAGGTTATTCTGAAGCCTGGATGACTGAATGCGGGAGCAGACCATTTGCCACACATCAAAATAGGGGAAGATCGCACTAATTTGGAGGAAGAATTGCCTGACGCGTAGCTATTTGCAGTGTGCATTTGGGATGGTCATTTTGAGGATATAATACACTTTCTAATGAAAGGGACTACCTTAGAGAGATACACCATTTAGCAGAAGAAGGAATTAGTAGTGCGCACAGGAGATTCTTCAATCATTACTGGGCATTTGTATATAATGGGGTCTGATGAGATATTCTGATGATATGTACCTGAGTTTGAAAGAAGAAACATCCTTGCATACGCTCATGGGCATGCCACAGGATGACATTATGCAATAAGAGCAACTGCGCAGAAGATTATACATGTAGGGATGTCGTGTCCGGCCGTCCATCAAGACTCAAAAACATATTGCAAGGAGTGCGATGTATGTCAAAGGACTGACACACCATCGCGGAGGGATGAGATTCCTTTGAATCCTCAGATGACATTGCAACCCTTTGAGAAATGGGCAATAGATTTTGTGGGACCCATTTAGCCTAGAGGAAATACGGGAGAGAGATACATTATTACCGCAATGGAGTATTTGACTTGTTGGGCCGATGTTATGCTCTTTACCTGCGAAAATATACCAGAATACCATATATGCAGAGAAATATACCCAGAACATAGAATGATGAGAAATAACAGCATGTATTTTATTATTCAAAAAGGAAAGAAATGTTCACTTGCCTCTTCGAGGGAGCAACCTCCAATAGAGCCAGGCTTGATTACAAAATAAGACACGACCCTCCTCAAGGGAGTCTCTATCCTTTATATAGGATTCATACATGCAATACCATGGGTCAGTACCATGGTTCTTATTAATACCATATATCTAATACCATGGCCCATTTGCAACTAATTGTGGTCCCTTCTTTAAATGTGGTCAACCACTTACAATTATTAATATGGGCTTTATTGAATCTTTAACTAAATATGACTATGACTCGACCCTATTACAAAAATAAGGGGGTTAGGGTTGGACCCTAACATGCCCTCCCCCATAAAAATAACCTTTTCCTTAAGGTTGAAGCTGTGGAAACTGCTGAAGAACAGTGGTCGGTTCCAAGGTCGCATCTTCTGGAGAGGTGTCTTTCCACTTGACGAGGACTTCCTTAATTATGTGGTTGTGCAGGTGTTGTTCTCACGTGTCAAGAAGTTGTTTAGGTTGGAGCCATATTGAACATTCTTCATCCAATTCTGGAAGACTAGTTTGAATTTTGCAATGGTTCCCAACCACATTCTTGAGGCATGAGACATGGAAGACGGGATGGATTTTTGCAGTGGGTGGCAAGGCTAGCTTGTAGGCTACTTCTCCAATTCGTTGAAGTGTTTGATATAGTCTGTAGAATTTTGGAGATAATTTCTGACAACCCTTGTCTTTGAGTGATTTTTTCTTATATGGTTGCAACCTCAAGAATAATTGATCCCGTTCTTGAAATTTGTGCTCTGAATGATGATGGTCTGCCTGTTGCTTCATGCGATTTTGAGCTTGATGGAGATTCTCTTTGAGGTGGGCAAGCATGGTTGCATAGTTCTGTGGGAGTTGATCCACTTCTTGTACCTTCGAGCATCCCTGGATATAAGAAGTAGGTGAAGGAGGGGGTTGACCATAAACTGCTTCATATGGATTCATTTTTGTGGTAGCATGATAGTTAGTATTATACCACCATTCGGCTAGAGGTAACCACTATACCCATAGATGTTGCTTTTCTGAAGTGAAACACATGAGGTAGGTCTCTAGACATTTGTTGGTTTCTTTAGTTTGACCATTAGTTTGGGGATGATAGGAAGTACTGAGTTGTAGTTGGGTACCTTGTAGCCTGAAGAGTTCCTGCCAAAATTTATTGATGAAGATCGAGTCACGATCAAACACAATGGAATTGGGCATGCCATGCAATTTGAAGATCTGGTACATGAAAGATTGAGCCACCAAAGTTGGCGTAAAAGGGTGGGGT
>APFE031428572.1:81572-92205 GCA_000404065.3 Pinus taeda
CCTATTGTCCCCATATTTTTATTACTGTGCCCCATATAATCCCTCTATTGTTATTTTTGTGGCTTTATATTATTATTGTTAGGTCGGTTGGGTTATATTGTGACTCCATAGACTCTTGTATGTAGAAAGGAGGTTTTGTCAATTGAAACATTGAAGAATTGTTCATTTGTGTAATCTAAAGGAGGTTGCCCCCTCGAAGAGGCTGAATTCTAAGGCGTTGATCTCTCTTTTATATCTTTTTGTGAGCTGGTTTCATAACAGTATTAACCTAAGACCCTAGGGGACTTTGTCCCTCAACAGAATTGGTGAGTCCACTAGGGACAACAGTATTGTTGTTCCTAGTTTGGGTTAATTTAAGCTAATTAGGGCTCAGCCTTTGATTTTCTCACTATGATTGAGTTGGCTCCTATAGGAACTTAGACTTTAAGTCTAAACATTTTCTTCAGACCCCATTTTTTCTTTTTCTTATGAATTTTTATATACGCAGTTTTTCTATTTTATAGAGGCGTATGTACGCAAGTTTCCTCAAGTGAACCCGCGTATACGCAAGTTGCCTTGGGCTGAATAGTGTATACACACAGCTGTGCATTGACACAGTCACGTATACCCTAATTTTCCAAGAGTTTTGCATATATTTCTTGTTCAGTAAATTTGTTTGTTGGTCTGAGTGCTTCTTGAGCAGTCAAGCTTGGTTGCCAATCTCTGTTTCTACAGCAAGTTTCTTGTTTTGAATTCTCTTCGTTTGTAGAAAGTTTTGGTCTTGTTTTGTTTGGTTGCAAGTGTCATCATTTATGTTTGAGCACATGAGATTTCTCTCTGAGAATCTTGGTTGTTCTGGTCTTCCAGAGCAGAAAGATTGTTTTAAATATTTGTGGCAAACTTTATCTTTGTGATCTTCTTGCTTTCTGTCAAAACTGCACTTTGTGGCCATTTACTTTTCTTGCTTTTTGAAAGTTGTTGAGTGATGATTTTGAGAGTTGTCTTTCTTGATCTCTTGATCATTGTCATCAAGCTCTTTTTTGCTGCTTTTTGATTGTTAAGAGCATCTTGAAGCACTTATTTTGTTGAGTTTTCGCCCATTTTGAGTTGATAATTTGCAAAGTGTTTTGGTTGCTTATTCTACGGTCTCAAACTTTTCAATCGTATTTGGAGCACTTTTGAAAAGTCATTTTTCTTTTTACTTTTGAAGAAAACTTCTTGAAAACTTGGTTTTTGCTTTCTTTTTCATTGTTTTGAGTTAGTTTCTTTTTTGCAAGTGAAAGTGCATTTTTGTTTTTCTTGAAATTTGTGGTTAGTGTTTCGACAAAAATGAGCATTAGCAACCTATATTCTATCTAAACATATTAAGTGGCTAATTAGAGTTGATAAACAAGTTACTTTCATTCTTTGATTTAGATTAGTCTTAAGTTTTGTATCAGCATGTACGCACTACATTAGGATAAATTTGTGCATCTTTTACGGCATCCATATTTTGTTAATTTTTGTCAGTGTGAAGCTTGAGTAGAAGAAAAGAAAAGAAAAATTTATTGCTTTCTTAGAAGTTCCTCAGAATCTAGTAGAAATTTCTTTCATCGAAGAACAAAATGAGTGCATTTGTATATAGTTTGGTTCTTATTAATTTCTTTTGCATCAAAACACCACAAGATTCATTTCCTCTTATCCCTTGACTTAAGAACAACCCATTTAAAACAAGCGCTAATTAAAGTACACTAGGACATTTTTATAATTGTCAATTTAGAAACCCCAATAGGTTTTAAGATATTTTAGGGCCTTGGGTTAGGAGTGTGGAGAGAAAACTCTCCAAGACCATTTAAACTGTTAAGCATAGGAGTCTGAATAGTGAGTGAAAATCCAATAGCGTTAGGAAGACCATGAAAGCTCTGGATCTGGGAGTTAAGCATGAGGTTTTTTGAAGATAAGGAAGAGAGATACCCCCTCTCCTACTTGTTGGATCTTACCTCAAGACTATTCTTCTTGGTTTCTGACATGAGTTGGTAACCTTAGTTGCTTCTCCTAGGGAACTACATAGGTGGCTATGGAGGGGAATCCTGTGGCACCTGAGGTTGACATTGTATCACTCTTAATGGGACTACTGGAGGGCACCCTTGTGAAGCTTGGGGGCTTGCACCGGAACTTCCCCTCTTAGCTTCACTAGTAGGACTAGGCCATCATTATCCCAGACTATCTTCGGAAGGCCCCTTACTTCACTTTCTTGTATTTTTGTGTCCGGTCCTCATCACCCAGACCAGAAATACTTAAAAGTTGTTTGAATAGCTGACATATTTTAGGGACTTTTTAGTGTGTGCTATATGCTCTCAGTTGGCTTAGCTTCCATTTTTTCTTGAGTCTTTAATTATATTTTAATAAGAAATTCAAAGTGGTTGACCGATCGCCTAGACAGTCTCGAAGACTTCGTGGTCTTTCACCACCAAGTTTAGAGCCTTCTCCTAGAAGGTGCAGAGGTAATACTTCTGGTGGGTTTCATCTCATGGCAGATGACACATTGGGGATTGATCCTCCCCTCAGGGGCATTAGTGTTCATGATACGCCTGGTACTTCTGCGGAACTGATAGGAACACTCTAGTTCTTTCTCGAGTTCTCTTTCAATCGAAAGATAACATAGAGGTAGAAGAACTCCCAGAGTCATTAGCGGCTCTGAATTCTCCTATACCATCTAACCATGCAGACGTATTACAATATGTTGGGACTCCGATGCATAAACCGTCAAGTCCAGGTGAAATTACGCACTTACCTCCGATGACCACAACTGGAAGTATGGCTTCTAGCACATGTGCTAAAACCATGCAGAGTCCAACATCAGTACAAGGGGGAGGAACTATTTCCATCCCCTCTACATATTTATTTGGGTCTTTTGCAAGCACATCCTTAGTTGGGTCTACCTCCATTCCTTATATGAGTGGAAATTCCCAAGTCAAATCATCTAGTTCTGGATTCTTCCCATTTGGCACCCACTCACAGGGTATTCCATTAGTTCCATTTAGTGCCTCCACATCCATGATTGGTGGGTCATCTTCACTTCGAGGTTTTCCTTTTGGAAGTGGTCATACACCACATTCCAACCTGACAATAGAATCTATGCTTTTTTCTTCTACAAGACAAGGCAACAATCCCTTTCAAGGTTGGACTAACCCTACGATTAGTGGCATAGAAACTACGAATCATTTTTTTTACCAACAAGGGAATAGGCCATACTCCACAGTTAGTTCGTTTCGAAGTATTCCTTCCTTAGCTTCTGCTTGGAATCCTTATCAGGGGTTATTGACTCCTTATAATCCTTTAGGACGTAGCTTCGCTGGTTATGGAGGTTTTTTGGCCAAAGTTGGTCAAACTCTGAGTTTTTCTAGATCACAAGGTTCACCTTTTGGGTCAGCTAGTTCTGTTGGTTACTTCAGGTAGCCTGGTGCCTTCAAAAATCTAGGCCAATATTTTCAGAACTTTGGGAGCTCCACCCAGTTTGGGTGGAATCCCTAAGGTCCTCATAGGCTTCCTTTTCTGGCAACGTTGAATTTTCAAAATCTCATGAAATTAACAAATGATCCAATCAAATACAATCCGGTCTGGCCTCCGGTCCCAACCAAACTCCCTTCGGACATTCCAAAGTTCGAGGGGAAGGGCAGTGAAAACCTGAGCGACCATGTAACCACTTTCCATTTGTGGTGCTCATCAAACTCCCTTATCGATGATTTTGTTAGGTTGAGACTTTTTCAACACACCCTGATGGGTGATCCAGGTGGATATTGGTGGCCACCTGCCAAGTCCACCTGGACCCCCACCATTGTCACTCTCAACATTTTCAGTTTCCTTAATTGTAGCACAACTTACTATTTTTAGCAGTTTTTCGGGTCATGAACTTCCGGAGCCGTTTTGAGGCCCTAAATGACATTTTTTGGGAATCCAGGGACAACATGGGTCCATGGAATGGACCGATGTTTCCCATTCCAGCAATGATAGTGCTCGAATAGATCTTTCTAATGAGCTATTGTACGCGTCAAATGGAGATCATATGCTAAAGTTACGACCCTGGGAAGTTGATGTACCAATTTACCCCCAAACGGGGCCCACAGTTTGGCGTTTCATCTCCTAGGGTTAGGTTTTAGAATGTTAAGGGTTTTTCATTGTTTCTCAACAATAAATAGGCCTTCGAGCCTCATTGTAACATAGTTCAGAGGCATGTAGCCATCACATCTCTTCTCGGAGATAAGCCACCATCGCCCTAGCTAGTTTATTTCCATTTCTGATTGTAAGCATGTTTCAGTATTTTCTATTAATGAAATGAAGTATTATTTCCACTGCATCTTTGTGTATATGGTTATCTCGGTAATTTGTTGCATTCCTGTTTAAATCCAGATCACACGCGAATGTATTTCTTTATGTTTTGACATATAATATAAAGTGTGGTCAGTTGCTTTATGGTTTAATCTTACACAAGTAAATTTTCGTAACCTCTTTTATTTTACTCTGTTTTGCCTGAGTGAACTCTATGTTTTAATTAAGTCCCTATGTGGTTGCGATATCCTCGCCGCAACCTAAGATTTACCTTTTTGCAACTGAAGTTGACCTTGCTTACTTTACCACAACTGATTTCTGAGTTCCTTTGTCCTCGTAAAATCTTTTCTAACATGGTATTAGAGCGGGTTAACTATTGTTAGCGTAAAAACAAGTGTTTTTACTAGCAATTAATTTTTTTTTTAGGGCAGAATTTTTAAGTGTATTTACCAACAGGTAGAAAGTTTTTTTTTTCACTCAGAAATGGCAACATCAAGCACAATCTTGACTAATCCTCAAATACCTCAGTTTAGTGGCAAAAATTATGATTATTGAGCTATTACAACGAATGCCCTCTTTTCATCTCAAGGCATTTGGGATTTGGTGGAGAATGGTTTTCAAGAACCAACAGAGGTAGCAGCATACAATGCCCTATCTCAAGCAGAAAGAGATTTGTTAAGGGACAATGGGAAGAAGGATTCAAAAGCCCTGTTCTATATTTTTCAAGTAGTTCATGAAAGTATTTTCCCAAGGGTTGCAACAACAACAAAGTTCAAGCAAGCATAGGACACCCTCCAGACAGCCTACCAATGCATGGAAAAAGTCAAGACAACAAGCTACAAATGTTGAGAAGAGATTTTGAAACACTTCATATGAAATATTCTGAGAATGTAGACTCATTTTTTACACATGTAATTGGGTTGGTTACTCAAATCAGGTCGCATTGTGAGACACTTGTGTTGATCTAGATTCTCATTGATATCAATATGGCAAAAATATAGGATACTAAATGATGATATGAAGCCAAGGGGAAGCAGAGTATATCCATGAAGAAACATGAGAAAGAAGCCAAGGAGCAAAGCCATTAGCGAAGCCATTGGAAAGACATTGGAAACCATTGGAAGTCAAGAACATGAGCAGTCAAAGAAGATCCGTCGAAAGCAATTTATCAGAAGCCATCATGAAGCGAAAGCGTAAGAGGAAGATGTCATTGGAAGCCACGAGAAGCAAAGAGGAACACATTGGCGGAGGTGAATAAACAGTGTTAACATAGGAGTTAACAATAATATTGCATGAAATATTAGAGAAACATCAGAGGAGTTAACATATTGGAGGAGTATTGCATAGTATCAAAGGAGTTAACATATCGAAGGAGTATTGCAGAGTATCAGAGGAGTTAACATATCGGAAGAGTGAGGGTAGGAAAGTACAGATTTCCTTGATCGTGGCTGAAGTCCCGCACTTAATCCTAGCCATCGATCTCATAGTCAACCCTTAGATCACAGTCAACTGCAGGGGCTAAGGCCGATTTTTAATCCATGTGCCAGTCGAACTCCCACAAATAGTCCATTGAGAAAACATTATGGACCCACTGCACCATTATAATACATCTTAAAGAAATATCGCATTCGCCATACCGCAAATGTTTAAAGCCTTGTCATGTTAAAACCTTCGATTGCAATATTATTACAGACCCAATTGCTCCATTATAACACGCCCTATTTTAATATCACATCCACTGTGTCAGAGCTTTGATATCGCAATTAATAAATGGATGTCACAATAAAAACTGTGATTGTGATATTATGGTGGACCCGACTGCGCCACTATGGCATAACTTAATGTAATATCGCATCCATTGAATCGCAAAGTTCAAAAGGGATGACATGTTAAAACCGTAGTTTGTTATAAAGTTGTGGACCCGATTGTGTTATCAAAAGAAGCTTATTGGAATATCGCATCCATTGCATATCGCAAGTCTTGAAGAAATGTAATGATGGTAAACCGTGATTGTGATTAAGGTGATGATGTGGCAGGTGGGACCACCCATTATATGGTTTTAACTATGTTGATATGTGAATATCAATGATGTTGATATTCGAGGACAGAGTATGTTATGGGCACAACTTGTAAAAGACCTCCAGAAGTAGCAATTGCAATTAAAGGAATAATGTGGCACATGGGATCTCCAGTATGGGTATAAACTCTCTTATGATGTGATTTCCATGATTAATTAAGTCTGTGGATGAAAGGGCCTCTTTGATATAATTTTAATATGTGACATCATAAGTCGGCCTCTCTTCCAAATGAATGTCTTTTGAGTATTAGTGAACCCGAAGAGACAAAGGAAGCCAAATATCGAGAAGTTGAAGGTCGAGAAGCTAAAAGATCAAGCAAGCACAAAGCAAGCCGAAGATCAAGCGAGCAAAAAAGGAAGCCAAAGGTCACGCGTATCAAGCATCTATAATAGAGAACAAGAAAAGGTTCACAAAGGGTGAACTGGAAGAAACAAACAAAAGCTGTAGGTCAAACAGGAGGACAGAAGTAAGTCATCAGTTCAGCAGGGTTGGGAGCAGAGAATAACTACCAAACATATCTAGACAATATACAACAGAGGGTAAGAGCCCTTGGGGTTGGTGCCTCAGAATTGGTAGGATTGGTGTCCTTGGTGTTGAAAATAATACTGAGAGGGGGGGTGAATCAGTATTATCTAGTCCTTTTAACAATTCTTCCTTATTTATACTTTGAATTATTTTGCATATCAATACCATAAAACAATGAGCATGAACAAGAAAAACAGACAGTCACATCAAAGAACACCAGATATAAGGTGGAAACCCAATGTGGGTGAAAACCACCTACTGCAATATGTCTCTATCTTCTTTCAAATTAGAAACTCCTTTTACAATGGTCTTGTACTGGTGCAGTCCTTTACCAGTACGCAGGCTGCAACCTGCAGAGAGCTACAACTCTCTCTCGTTTTCCAATCTCTCCTGGAAGGGAGCTACAACCCCCTACTTCTTTTCAAGGACCACTTTTCATAAATTTTCAAACTGGATCCATATACATCAAAAGTACATGTAAATTATATAGTCAGCTGTAATAACCAGATCAACAATAACAGAACATAACCCAGAACACCTTATCAACAGAAAAATTCAACCAACAAAAGATCTTAGAACAGATACGCAGTTTCTTTGTCACAATCCTGTGTTGCTACGCACTTCACCCTCTGATTCCCTGCGTATGACCGCAGAGCTCCTTCTACTGTGTTGCGTGACCACGCACTGCCCCTTTTTCTGATCTGTGTACAGTACGCACCCAAAAGCACTATCGCGCCGCGTACTGTAAGATAAGCACGCACCCAGAATAACTATCGCGCCGTGTATCTTACCAGCAGGTACGCACCCAAACGAATAAATGCGCCGCGTGCTGCTGCAGAAGAACCGCACCTAAATCACAGCTTCCCTGCGTACCCATGCACTGAACCTTAGTCACCTCTGCGTACCCACGCACTGTCTCTTCGACGCCTCTGCGTATACCCGCACCTTTTCTTCGTCGCCCCTGCGTACCCACGCACTGAATCTTCACTGCTTCTGCGTACCTCTGATTAGGGCTGAAATATAGTCAGATGCTCAGATTTGAACTTGCGCTCAAGAGATGCCCTTCACAGATTCGCTTCTAACTTCTCCTTTATAGATCAAGCGATTTAAACCGAGAACCTAATAAATCAGATCTTAAGATATTCAATCACTCAGAAGATGCACAAGCCAAATGATCTCCTTTGCTTTATATAGGCTAGTTCTTCCTCAAATCAAGGATCATGGGGCTCAATAAAAATAATAAAATAAACAATACCATGGACCAAAACCATGATAACCCAAAACTGTTGGCTAAGTATCATGAGAAACCCCGCGTGTGGGCGCTTAACTGCCTTGGAATGTGTGCACTGGGGTACGCACCTCACGGATGGGTAATTCGCGTATTAGGACGTGGTCCCTGCATGGTATACCTGCGGGTACGCACCTCCTGAACTGTTCTCCTGCGTACTTCTTTATTTTCATCAAAATGAGAGCCATGCCATGGGTGTTGCCATCAAGTACAACATCTGAAACATATACCAGAACCATAATGCCAACAATCTCCCCCTTTGGACTTGATGGCAACCTCAAAATCTTCAGCTCAAAATCTTCAGCTTCATTCTCCCCCTTTGACATCAAGGGCAAAGGGTTATGCTCCCCCTAAGAACATACTCCCCCTGAATATGAACCAGATCATAATCCACCATGAAAGAGATAGAGACATATTGCAGCTACTTCCAAGATCCCCTTCTGCACATCCTCCATAATGCCAACAATGCATTATATGCTCCCCCTGAACCTGTACGGACAACCGTCAAAAGAGATTCAACATGATGATGCATCAACAACCCCCAGCTTGTGCCTGAGGTATTCAAAAGCCTCCCTGGGCAAAGGTTTGGTGAGAATATCAGCAACTTGTTCCTTAGAAGGAACATACTCCAACTTGACCTTTTGTTCAAGAACTTGTTCCCGAAGAAAATGATATTTGATCGGTATATGCTTTGTCTTCGAATGCATGAAAGGATTCTTTGAAATGCTGATTGCACTTGTGTTATCACATAAGATGGAGACAGGTGGAGTACAATCAATGTGAAAATCCTGCAAGGTCTGCATCATCCAAAGGAGTTGAGTGCAGCAAGATGCAGTAGCAACATATTCTGCTTCAGCTGTAGATAAGGCAATCGAACTCTGTTTCTTGCTGAACCATGATACCAGTCTGGTTCCCATAAAGAACGCACCTCCACTTGTGCTTTTCCTGTCATCCACGCTTCCGGCCCAATCTGCATCTGTATAAGCATGAAGTGTAAGATCTGTATCTCTAGGATACCATAAGCCATAATTTTGAGTCCCTTGAAGATATTTGAAAATTCTCTTCACTGCCTGAAGATGAGTCTCCTTCGGATTTGCCTGAAATCTTCCGACTATTCCAACGACATGCATAATGTCTGGTCGGGTACCTGTTAAATAAAGTAAACTTCCAATCATAGATCTGTAGGTCGGTTGATGTACTGCTGCAGATTCATCATTTGCACTGAGACTGCATCCTGTGACCATGGGTGTACACACTGGTTTTGCATCTTCCATGCCATATATCTTCAATATCTGTTTGAGATACTTGGTTTGAGATAAAAAGATTCCTCCTTCTTTTTGTTGGATTTGCAAACCAAGGAAATATGTTAGTTCTCCCAGCAAGGACATTTCAAATTCTTTCTGCATGGTCAAGGCAAAGTTTTGACTCATTTCTTCTTCATTGCTGCCAAAAATAATGTCATCTACATACACAACAAGTATTAGTAGTTTATCATTCTCAACTTTGATGTAAAGATTACTATCTGCTGAACCTTTTGAGAAACCTTGTTGATGAAGATATTTGTCCAAGCGATAATACCAAGCCCTTGGAGCTTGTTTGAGCCCATAGAGAGCCTTTTTCAATCTGCACACAAGATTTGGATCATTTCCAAGAATGAACCCATCTCGTTGTTCAATGTAAACTTCTTCTTCCAAGTCTCCATTCAGAAAGGCTGATTTTACGTCCATTTGAAATACTTTGAACTTTTGAAAACTTGAGAGAGCAAGGAACATTCAGATAGCTTCAAGTCTTGCAACAGGAGCAAAAGTTTCTTCAAAGTCTATTCCTTCTTGCTGCGCATACCCTTTACAAACAAGTCTGGCTTTGTTTCTAATTACTTCTCCATTTTCATTCAGTTTGTTTTTGAAGACCCATTTTGTTCGATAACATTCTTATCCTTTGGTCTAGGAACCAACTCCCAAGTGTTGTTCTTTTCGATCTGCTCAAGTTCTTCATCCATTGCTTTTACCCAATGTTCATCTTTGCATGCTTCTGCCACATTTTGTGGTTCAACAGAAGAGAGAAGTGCCAAATAGCTTGAGGCTTCTGCAAGAGTTCTTCTTGTTTGTACACCTGCTTCTTTCTGTCCCATAATCTGAGATTCTGGATGGAGTTTTTCCTTCAATTCTTGTTTGCTCCTCTAGTTCTTCTTGAGCTTCTTCTTCAGGTTCTTCTTGAAATTCTTCTTCTTCATCATTCTGTCGTTGAGGATATCCTTCATCTTCTTCGATGTCTTCATGATGTACTTGTCTAGGAATTTACCCCTTTTCATCAACCACTACATCAATGCTGTCAACAATTCGGCCAAGTCTTTTATTGTAACATTTGTATGCCTTACTGTGTGGAGAGTAACCAAGAAGGATTCCTTCATCTGCTCTAGATTCAAGTTTGCCAAGCTGCTCATTAGTATTCTTAA
>APFE031428572.1:119845-146575 GCA_000404065.3 Pinus taeda
CATAGAGCTCTTTCAGCTTTTGTAAAGCTTCAAAGGTAGTTGAACATGTTGAAATGTGACGACTCACCTCCTTATTTACAGATGCTGCGATTAATGCATACGCTTTGCTGTTCTTGTTTTCCCAGATGGCGAGCTCTTTGTCTGATGTAGGCTTTTCTGGGTCACTGTCTCCTTCTCCGACACACACTCCTTTCCACAGCTCATTGAAAATGAGGGTGTGTTGTACCATCCTGGACCAGTCAGGATAGTTCTCCTTGCCAGCGAGAACTATTCCTATCATAGAGATGATTGAATGCATTCTGTAAAAGGTTACTTTTGCTGATATATTAATACTTCTGATGGCGAAAAAAATTGCTCTTAAAAAAAAAAACTTCCGCTGCTTTAAAAAATGATTTTGCTATGGAGAAAAAAATCATTAAAATTCTGCTACATATATCACCATATATATATCTCTGCAAAAACCAGCATATATAACACCATATTCAAAGTTCTGCTACATGTATCACTGCAAAAGAGCGCTTCACTGTAATATATTGTTGTCAAAGATATCCCATAGGTTTTGACTTAGTTAATGATCGTATGAGTCATCCGAACAAATGGAAAAATAAGCTTATGATTTATCTCACTGAACATTGATATTAAAACACCATATTCTGCAACGACAAAACAGTCATTTCCACTCAACTGATAACAAACAACTATAGTTTTTTTTTCCTGAATTATAGAGAATGACGGAAGAATTTTAACGCAGTGGAACACATGGTCCAATGCAGAGTTCCAGGATTAGCGCTGAATCAGCCGTCATATATCTGGTTAACAGCAAATGAACTCCTCCGCTCCGTTTTTGACACCTCATTCTGGAAGATCACTTGACGGAGAACTGGGGAACTCACATTTCTCATCACAATGGTGGTGGTGACCTTTGGAAACCGGAAACCAAACAAGCTATGGCGGTGTGAAATGGTGGCAGTGCGTAGATCTTTTGGGAGTACAGGCAGCAGACAGCGTTTAAAAATTCCAAATATTTTAATACAGGCATTTAATCCTCCAAACAATGTTTCATATACAACATTTAATCCTCCAAACAACGTTTCATATACAGCATTTAATCCTTCATAACAGCGTTTCATATACAACATTTAATCCTTCATAACAGCGCAGGAATCATACCATACGTTACCAATTCTCGGAATGCCCTCCTTCTAGCGCTGTCAGGCGTTTCAATGCAGATACGCGCTACCAAGGTAGACAGCGGCAGTCTTCAGGCACGCAGTCTTCAGGTACGCAGTCTTCAGGCATTTCAATGTCAGAGTAGTGCTTAGGACTGAGCAGCTCTCAGGACAACACGAGTTACAACTATTTCTGGGACCTGTGCTCTGATACCATGTCAGGCCAGGGTAACTCCAGAATGAGCGAGAGAAACTGATATCTTATTCATTAGCTAATACATATTTATATACACAAACATGACGGATCAATTCATCTTCTTGATGATTGTCCAGTTTACCCATCCGTTTCGGATTAGGTGTCAATAGATATCATGAATCAAAAGACAAAAGACACGATAATCGTCACAGCATAAAACCAACTTTTATCGAGCAAGAGGTTATAATCAAGCAATGCATTAATGACCTCGACCTCAACAAAGATCATTTTCCCCCCTAGCTCTATAGGTAAAGAAAAAAATATCCCTTGAGGTTGTAAGGTGTTCCCATCAAAGGCCTTCATTGTTTATGTAGGTGCAAACAACATTGGGGAACCAAGAGCTTTCCAACACTTTGACAACATAATGCAAGTTGATGCCCCCCCATGCAAAACTATTCTATGAGCATGTTGTCCAAAAACATGGACCATTATTTGGAATGCCAGACAATGTGGGATATGGGTTTTCCAAAAATAAGGATCGAAGGTCATGATATTCAAATTTGAGTGATCCACCCCACCATTAGTAGACAAAAGTTCCTTGCATTGAATTGGGAAAATTTGCAACACTTCTGATACATACATAACAATTGGAGCTTAGGCCAGATCCTCAACAATGTTGTATTTATGAGCATATTTGCATTAGGATTATGTGTATTCATTCGAAGGGCACCCTTAGGTAGGCACGACATAGTGTTTAGTGATGGCTTATTGATTTTGATCATATCATTATATTGTTTTCCGTCCATCTCAATGCTTTCAAAGTGGAAAAATTGGAGGAATAAACTCATAAGACCCCTTTTACCATTGAGACCAAGTTTGGAAAATTAGGGTCTGATACCTTTCCAATGGTGCAAAAACTACATCAATCAGATTTTGTATGAAAAATTTATGCCACTCAAAAGTTGACCTTCCTATTTTCACCACCATAATTTTAGAGGATGCCACGCCAACCCCCATAATTCATGGAAAATGGGCTATCCATGTGATTATGATGAAGAGGACTCTAGAAGATTCTATATTGTAGCTTTAACTAAGAGTTGAGGTAGTCAAACCTAAGTACTAATAATATGTCTAGTTGTGTTATAACCCTACCACTAGGAGGAAAAAGGGGTTCCATTATTTCGAGTGAATTTTTTCCATAGCTAAGAAAAAATAACCAAGAGGGAAATGTGATAGAACACATAGAGATGATTTGTGCATTGTAGTAGCCCATAGGCCATAGGACAATCTTCTTTACACTCGTAAACATTTTCTATTTAGAGAAAGGGAACAAAGCAACCTAACCTTCCAGTTAGTTTTTCTCCCGAAAGGGTTTCCTAGGTCAAATCTTGTGTCAAATGTGTGTGTGGGATTTTATTTCATTGTTCCCTATTTTCTACATAATTTTATTCCACATGCATACACTATTGATATTAATCTACAGATCTATAAATATAAAGAGAAATAAAATTTTAATAGTGTATATTTTGAATTTTTAAGTATACTTTTATAGATCTAGTATGAAGAATTGTCTAGTGGAATATTTGTGGTAGTTTATAGATCACTTATTGAAATAAAGTTGACCATCCTATGGAGGTTGGGTCATGAGCTCCGAGGTAGAAGTTTCACTCTTAGGATTTGTATATGGATTCCTAACTTAAACATAAATATATCTTGGGTAGAAGATGAGGCATTAGAAGAGTTTCCCCCATTACTCCCTTGTTGAGGTGGTCGGGGATTTTAAACCATTTGTTGTTGTTAGGCTAGAAAATAATTTGTCAAGACAACTAGTTGATGAGCAGGTTGCTACAAGAAATATCGATGAATCGCATCCAGCCATGGGAACTCATGAGTAAGATGATCATCCCTACAAAACTTGCCAGGGAAGTGATTCTTCTTCTTCTCCTCCTTGGTACCACTCCTAGTGTTGTATTGGGTTTGTGATACCCCTTTTTCCTCAGTTCAAGCCTTGGAATTATTATTTTTCTTCTTATCTCTTGGTCGTTGAGAATTCTTATTCGAGGTGGACTAAACATAATTGACCTTGCAGGTGGCAACAGGGACATAAGGAGTTTGAGTATAAGTATGTTGACCATCTGATGCACTACAAGATATGTTCATTTGGCCCAATTTTAGAGGCTAGTTGGTTTATGTTTCTAGAATATACAAAGTCCACATCTCTAGCAACATGGGTTATGGGTTTTTGAGTTGGAGGATCTGTCGATGATCAAGGAGAATTTGGAATATATTAATACAACATGCCTACTTAAGAATAGATCAAGTTGAGTTGGTGGGCATGCAATATGGATTTTTCCTTATTTTGGACCCCACCCTTTTCCACATATTTATAAACTTGAGGCAATAAAGGCTTAATAAGCTACTCACGGAGCAACTCATCAAGAAGCTTAGTTCAGAGTAAGGCTCATCATCTCCTCCACTCATGAATATGATTAGAAATGGGAATGGAGTTATCATCATGGAAGCTAGTGAGAGTATCTATACTAGTCTCACATCTAATAGAAAATTGATAATGAATGATAAAATTATGCACTAAAGATAGGAAAGTATCATAAGTGATTAATTCCAAATCAATATACCATTTGG
Organism: Pinus taeda; assembly: GCA_000404065.3. Classification (NCBI taxonomy): domain Eukaryota; kingdom Viridiplantae; phylum Streptophyta; class Pinopsida; order Pinales; family Pinaceae; genus Pinus; species Pinus taeda. The sequence continues at coordinate 123,854 of APFE031428572.1, forward strand.
CAACATTGTCAATGAAAGTCCACTAGAAAAAAGGAGTTGGACAAACACCACAAAATATAATTAGTGATATGGGTTGTGGGGTCTTCTCTAGGTTTACCATCGAATTTGGGAATGTTTTCTACCCACTTCTGTGGAACAAGTGGTCATGCAATATTATGTCTTATTGGTTCATTCATCAAATTACAAATATAAGGAAATTCTAAAGTTTCCAAGAAAAGAGATGTGAATGATGCTTGGGAGGGGTTAGATTCGCCATGTGACCCAAGTGGAGGAGGTGCTCCCCCCATATCATTATTTGGCTACTCATGGAAGACTATGAGTTGGCTAGAGGTATTAGTTCTAGCACCCATGTAAAATTATGATTGATTAATTCGTCAAGGGTAAGTGGCCTCAGTTCCAAAAGGATTTTCAAGAGGCTTGATCCCGGTGGATATTGGTGGCCACCCACCTATTCTACCTAAATCCCCCAATCAGTTTCATTTATTTCCTTGTTAATTTCATCATTTATTATTTTTAGTATTTTTTCAGGTCCTAAACTTCCGGAGCAGTTTTGACCCCCTAAACGACATTTTTTTGGGGTCCACGGTAGGAAAAATCTATGAGCTTTTGGTGAAACCTGTAGTACTAGGTGAGACCTTTCCAACAAGGTATCATATTTTTCTATTAATGAAATGATGTGTTTTTCATATGCATCTCTGTGTTTATGATTATATTTGTCAGTTGTTGCATTCCTCTTTAATTTTGGATAAGTGGTATTAGAGTGGTCTGCTCTTTATCTATTTGTCTTTGCATGTTTCCAACGAGGTCAAGGTATAAGGAGTTAGGGCTTGATTTGTTTGAACCATTGCAATATCAGCCTCACAAAACTTGAATACCTCCCATGGAGGAAGAAAAGAAAGACGAGGGTGCAGGAGATCCTTTCAAAATGTTTCTCGAGGAAGCCCTCGATTGATAGAGGGATGTGATGATGGATAACCTTGCCTAGATCCTTTGATGGCTACCCACAAGTGATGCATATTCATCTAGTAGCCACTCTAGAGGTGCCACTCCTTTTAAGGTGCAAGTTAACTTTGATATTACCATATTCAAAGGCATGATATATGTAGACGTCGTAGATAAATGGTTAAATTTGTTGGAATGATATTTTTTAGTTCATGACTTTTCCAATTGGGAAAATATTACTTTTGCACTTCTCAAAGCCACCCCACTTGTTAAGGATTGGTGGGAAACCTACTATGAACAAGAGGACGATAGTGAACCTTCATTGTTTTCAGCCGCACTCACTTAGAAATCTTTCCGAGATGCCATCAGGGAACAATATTACCCTTTCAGGAGCTACAAAGACAAATACATAAAGTGGACCACACTACGATAGGGAAGGGACAAAGATGTGTTAGAGTTCACAAATATTTTCCATACCCTTCGCACGAAGCTAGGTATCAAGGATACTGAGTAGAATTTGGTGCTCATGTACTAAACTACGGTTGTCTACACAAGTACATCCAGGATAAGATGGAGTTCCTAGACATTTCCTCGCTCGGCACAATGTATCGACATGTTATTAATATTGAGAAAAAGTTTAAACAAAGGAAGGAAAGGGTGCCCCCAAATGATAGAACAAAGGACCAACCCAAGGTAGGACTACCCAGGACAGCTCGCCAAAGCTACAAGCAAAGAACAACACCATAAAGACGAAGAAGGAAATAGGAAAATGGTGTGAGTTCCATAAGAGCTCCACCCACAATACAAGTGAGTGTCAGGCCAAGAAGTCGCTGGTGGCCGAACTAAAGGCTTCTGAATCAGATGCAGGTCCCAATTTTAAATCAAAACCTGATAAGGGAACTTACAAAGGGAAGAAAATCATTAATGTGGAGCCCAGTGCCACCGTGACCACCACCAAGATCTAGAAGATTGAGCCTGAAGATCCAGAGGAGGGGGAATGCCTCTTCCACTAACAGATGTGGGTGAAGGGTTCTCTGTTGCAGTTCATTGTCAATAGCAAGAGCTAAAAGAACCTCATTTCAGTAGAGTTCATGAAGCGGTTGGGCTTAAAGACTACAACACATCCACATCCATACACTATCGGGTGGCTTCACCAAGGATGAGATCTTCACGTCTGCTAGCAATGTCACCTTCCATACAACATTAAGCGCTTCACGGATGAGGTCTTGTGTCACATTTCTCCTCTTGATGTTTGTGATGTATTGTTAGGACAACCATACTTGTGGAAGCGACATGATGTCTATGAGTCTAGACCTCACTCTATGATTATGACTTTGGCTAATAAGTTGTACAGGATACTCGAGGTAGCCTTACCTACTGCCATCTCTTTGATCACTACAAATAAATGCAGCAAGATCATTTCCCATACCAGGAAATTTGTTTTCCTTATGATTCGCCCCTAGGGCAAGAAGAAAGTTGTGGCCACAACTTCTAGGAAGGGCTCCTCTGCATAGCAATAATAGATGAACAAGGTCGTGGAGGAGTATAAGGATATTTTGGCCTCACCCATAGGGGTACCTCTACACTATCAAATGAAGCACTCCATCTATCTCACCCCAGGTGTGTCACTACCCAATGGACTGATCTATCGATGCTCTGTTCTAGAGAACGATGAGATCAAGAGGTAGATTTAGGAACTATTGCAGAAAGGGCACATTAGGCCAAGCTCATCACCTTGTGGGAGCCCGATTATATTGGTATAGAATAAGGATGGGACCTGGAGGATCTATATTGACTATTGGGCACTGAACAAGATCGTTGTCCAAAATATGTACCCAATCCCATGGATTGATGACCTTATAGATGAACTCAAAGGGGCCAAATATTTCAGCAAGATTGACTTGAAGTCAGGTTATCAGTAGGTGCCTATCAAACCCTCTGATGTGTGGAAAATTGACTTCAAATCCAAGGAGGGCCTTTTCAAATGGTTGGCCATGTCATTCGTATTAACAAACGCCCCTGAAATATTCATGAGACTAATGGATGACATCTTGCAACCCTTCACCAATGCATCCGTGGTGGTGTATTTAGATGAAATCTTGATCTTCAGCCAGAGTTGGGAAGAGAACCTCCACCATATTCAACAGGTCCTTCAAACCCTGCAACAACACAAGTTGTGTGCTCACTTGGAGAAATGCACCTTTGGCCTGACCCAGATTCAATATCCGGGATATATCATTGATGAGAAGGGTGTACATGTGGACCCATCCAAGATACAAGTCATTCGTGATTGGTCAGCCCCAAACACTTTAGCAGATCTTTGTAGCTTTATGGTTCTTGTTAATTTCTACCATAGGTTCGTGTTGGGGTTTTCTCATATCACTTGGCCTTTAAGTCAAGTCACCAAGGGCAGAGTGAAATAATTTTTTTTTAGCTGGAAACCCAAAAAAAGCGTTCTTCGAGTTGAAGAATCGCCTCTATTCTGCATGAGTGCTCACATTACTAGACCTACAATAACCATTTGGGATTGAGACAGATGCCTCCAACTATGTTATTGGTGTGGTTCTTACTCAGCATGGGCATCCATTGGCTTACCAAAATGAGACACTTTCAGACACAATCTGAAATTAACTCACTTACGAAAAAGAAATGTATTCCATTATGCAGGTCTGATGTCAATGGAAGAATTACATTCTGGGGAAGGAAACGTTCATCCACACAAACCACCAACCTCTACATTTCATACAAACATAAAGGAAGTTGCAAACCGATCTCCATCATAAATGGTCCACCTATCTGCAACAGTTCCATTTGAACACTAAGTATAACAAGGGTAGCACCAATAACATCATTTATTGCCTCAGGCGACCACCGGTCATGGCATTGATCAATGTGCTCAACTCCTATGGGCACGAGACATTGGTGTGGCCACATCTTTACAAGAGCAATCCAAAATTTGACAGCATATACCAGGCACTCCTAGAAGGGAAGCAAGTTCAAAATTTTAACCCTCAAGATGCATTGTTATACCACCTAGGACACATCTTTGTTCGTTCAAGTGGGTGTGCCGAGATGATTTGGGAGGCGCACTACAGTTGGGTCGCTGGACATTTCAGAGTAGAGAAAATAGTGGCAGTATCGTAGAATTATTTTTATTAGCCAAAACCTTGTCACGATGTTGGAAAGTACATTAAATCCTACACCGCTTGCACTATTGCCAAAATAACCATCAAGAAGCAAGGCTTATATATGCCTCTACCTACTCCTAGCTAGCCTTGGGAATCTATCTCCGCTATTACATGTCGGGCCTTCCTTCTACTAAGCACGACAATGATTGTGTTTTCATGGTAGTTGACATATTCTCTAAGATGGCCATCATGGCGGCCTGTAAGAAGAGTATCACAGTAGAGGCCATTGTTAAGCTCTTCTTTGAGCGAGTGTGGGTACATTTTAGGATCCCACAATCCATTGTCTCATATCAAGGCAACAGATTCCTGAGTGCATTTTGATCAAGTCTCTGGTCGATGCTTGATACAAAACTTACTAAGTCCACGACTTTCCATCCCCAAACAGATGACCAGATAGAGGTTGTCAATGGGATGATCATACACATTTTGCACATGTACCACTCGAAGCATCCATCCACATAGGATGAAAGTCTCCCCTATGTTTAACATAGCTACAACATAGCTCTCCACAACTCAATAGGCCACAGCCCCTTTCAGGTAGGGTTCAGATTTCAGCCGTTATGCCCCATTGATGTGGACATACCATTTGTAGCCACTCAGGTAGATTCGAATCACGTTCAATCTGAAGATGAAAGGGCTAACAACTTCATTGAGCACATTCAACACATCCACCAATAGGTCCATGATATATTGGACAGAGCCAATGCTAAGTACAAGCAGTGCCATGATCAACATCAAGTGTCACACAAGTTCCAGGTGGGCTGCTACATTTGCGAAAGGAGCACCTTGCTAGACCCCACTGCAAGCTTTTCCCACTCTGATATGGGCCATACACCATCACCAATTTTTTCGGTGATAATGCCTTCGATCTCAGCATCCCACCACTCCTTGGTTTGCACCTAGTGTTCAATGTAGATCACCTTTGGCCATACTTTCCACCATTGTTGGACACATCTAACATTGCATATCAACTCACACCAACAGATCCCAACCCGAATTGCATGGAACTGGCCACACCTAATTAGATCATGGACACATAGATCAAGAACACTTTCCAAGATAGGATATATTTATATGGAGTTGTCAAAGTAGGCTAACTCCTTCACCGAGGCAATTGGTTCACCGAGGACCAAGTTCAATAGAAATTTCCTCACCTCTTGGAGGATCTACATGTAATGGGGAACATTACTTCCTAAGGGAGGAGGAATGATTTAGTTAAATATTGGTGGCCACCCACCTATTCCACCTAGACCCCCTAGTCAGTTTCATATGTTTCCTTGTTCATTTTAGAATTTACTATTTTTAGCAATTTTTCGGGTCATAAACTTGCGGAGCAATTTTGACCCCCTAAATGACATTTTTTTGGGGTTTGGGATAAGCCCATTGCCATAGGTAAGGGCCTATATTGAAACCTATAATACTCAGCAAGACCTTTCCAACAAGGTATCATATGCGCCAAACATAGATAATATGACCAAGTTACGACCCTCAGAAGTTGGTTTCCCAACTAACCCCAATGGGGCCCACAAACTCTTGGTGCTACATCCCCCGGGGTTAGAGTTTTGGTTGTTTAGGTTTTTCTCATGTTTTCCAATAATAAATAGGTCCTTGAGCCTCATTGTAACACAGTTCATAGGCATGTAGCCTTCACATCTCTTCTTAGAGATAAGCTAAAGATTGCCCGAGCCAACATATTTCCATTTTGTTTATAAGCATTGTTCAGTATTTTTCTATTAAGGAAATGAAGTGTTTTTGTGTTGCATCTCTGAGTTTATGATTATATCTGTAAGTTGTTTCGTTCCAGTTTAAGTTAAGATCAAGGCTATTGACTGCCTAGGCCATAGGGGGATCCAAAAGGGTTATGGAAAGGATAAGGACCTCATGGATTAAACATGTAAAAAGTGTTTATCCCCCTAAAATCATTACATAGATCATATGTCTAACCCTAGAACGTAGATATTCTAAGTGGCTGACTCCCAAAAGGATTTGTGGACCCACTAGAAATAAAGGTACCTCTAGTGCTGCTAGAGGATGACATGGCTACACTGAAAGGTGGAAACCCATTATTGGGTATTGTTGTATTTCCTACTAAGATACCATAATTCATTGTGGGTCACTTGAAACTAGATGTGAAAGAGAATTTAGAACCTCCAACATTGTACATAGGGATGTTAGATGTGATGGACCTAAAGCCTCCACTTAATGTGAATGGAGATGTAAAAGTCGCTAATGTGGAGGCATCCATACTAGATGTGCTAAGTGGTAAAATTCCATGCAGATTCTGTCAAAACGAGGATAAATAGTCTTTAAGGGATTTAGATTGGAAGGGATCCATGGTCAAAGGGATAGATGTAGGAGTGACATGTGGAAGACCATTAGTCATTACAGGTGTGGACACAATGGGTTCCAACGTAAAAGTATTAGTGTTATCCATGAAAAACTCGGGTAAGGGACTACGCAAAGATCTAGATAAGTCAATGCCCCCACTTCATGAGATGGGTTCAGAGGTATAATTATGAGGTGGCTGATTTGGGTCAACCATTTAGTGAATAGATGGCTTAAGCCTCTAAGTATCACCCAAATTAGCATGATACAATGATGTACCTATGGTCGAGTTAAGTCTACATATATGGTGGGGTGGACCCACCTCATAGGGGGCAAGGATTTTAAACCTACAAAATTGATGAAAATGAAAATCCACCACAATGGTGGCCAAAGGTGACACAAGCATGAGGAGAAAAAGGTCCTAAGGCCACTAGATACAATAGAACAAACAACACGCACTAAAAAGATCCTAAAACAGTCAACCAAGAAAACCAAAGTGGGAAAGGGATCCTCCTACCATAGGAGCTTGTTTAATTAATGAGCACATCAACAATCAGGGAATGGTTGGGACAATTATAAAAAATACCTTCTTAATGACTCTTGCACCCATGACCAAGTGCTAACACTTAAATATTAGCAGCGGAGCACCCCCCAAGAGAACCAAGTGAGTTTGGATGAAATATTCCCTAGGTATAGTAATGACCAACCTCCTCATCGTCACTCGTGATGGTCTCCTCAGAAAGGTCACTAAGGTCACTACCAACAATAACATGTCCTGGGGGGATATTCATCATCTAGAATTACATGCACAGGTAGGGTATCAATCTCAAAGCCTCACAATGGACACCCTTATAAGTACATTATATTTCCCAGATATAACTGCCACTAGTTCCAAATAGAACTAGAAGATAACCCTATAAGTAAAAATGTAGCCTATTGCTTAGCCATTTTGTGGGAAGGACTTCCCAAGTTGTGCCACTGAAAGTGGATTTATGCTCCCTATCTCAAGATTCTATGTTTTTTTGTTGGTCTTGGGGAAGTTAACCTGTCTTCCATATCCTAAGACCCTAGCCTATCTAATGTTGTTATGCTACCATAGAAAGAGAAAATTTTCAAAATTATTTTATTAATGTGTGTTAAAGGTTGTTTGTTAATTCAGAGGTAATGGATGAAACTTTTATGGTGTCCTGACTCAGCTAATCCAAAAACCATGCAAGTAGGTTCAAATGAAAAATTCCAATTTTGATGAATCCTACTACCTAAAGAAAGATAGCGATGTTTTTCATTTTATATGCAACCATGAAAATATTCCTCACTTCTCTCTCATTCAAGACTCTGATCTACATTCAAATCTAAAAAATCAGCTACAACAATGCAACAAAAGAAATAAAAGGAAACAAGTGAAAATATACCCAAGACCAAAAACCCTAAGTCTACGAAAAAGAATTCACTAAGATATGAAAAAAGAATTTCAACCAAACAACAAGCTTACAAGCAGACAAACTTTACATGGTTGTCAATAAAATGATGCCAGAGAGGTATCTCGACACCAATGTGCCTAGTAATATCAAAACCCAAGAGTTAGGTTCAAACCTTGATCAAATAACCTAATCTACAAGATTGCATGTAAATTCAACAAAAATAACATTAATCAATGTCCAAAACTATGGATTCAAGTACATATCCATTTAAGGCTTTTATAGATGCAGAAATCCCTTGGAAGATCTAAGTTAACCCCTTTAATTTCTGAAGAAAAGAGACTTTAATACTCCGTCACAGAAGAATTTATGAAATAGAGAGGCTATCAATTTTTTTACATAGTACAAACCCTAAAACAGAGGACCTTCAATGCCCTAGTTTGAAATGCAGGTGAAAAACAAAAGGGGATACAGTAGATCCAGAGGTTTTTTGGATTTGGGTTTAGAATCTAAGGTTTTAGGAAGACTATATACCACTATAAAACACTAAGGAACTATAAAAACCCCAAGAAAAATGAAATACAATAACATCAATGTTGAACTGGAGTACATCGATGAGTCCTCGCAGCCTTTTCTTTTGGTTTGTCTCCTAACCTCTATGCTCACTGGTGTATGTACCTACATGCACAAGTTTATCTTGGAAACAGTGTGGCATCATTTCAGCATAAGTTCATTTCTTCTCAAATGTGACTGGTGAAGATCTTGCCATTTATATATTTTCCTCATGATTGGTTTCATTGGACCTAGACAGTTTATTGACCATATCATAGGTTATGATTAAACTAGACAAATCAATGATGACTTGATCAAATTAGTTAAACTAAACCAAATCAATGATTATCCAAACGAATTTTTTCTCTGTTTCGGAACTACATTGGAGGGAGGGAATTGCTACGCTTATATTTCCACGTCAACACTAGCAAAGGGTGTTGATAGGCCTTATGTTTAATAGTCTCCATTTTTGTTTAAGGGAAACATTTTCTTGTAGTAACAAGTTAATTTAAACCTAGCAGGATTTTCCCAAGGTCTACCTAGATAGTATGTGTGTGTGTTGAGAAGTGATGTTAAGTGTGTGTTAAGCTAACAAGAAATCCTATGCATTTAAAGTCACAAAGAGAAAGTGAAGAAGATACCTCTTATCATGAGAATGCAGTCTCTATTAATGAAGCCAAATTGGGGAAGATGTCCTGATATCTTTGCTCCTAGATTTTTGCTATGACCTACACACAATAAAGATACCCAATTTCTATCGTCTTGCAAAAAATGTTACCCAATAAATCAACCATATAAGTTACAAGAATACATGGAATACAAATGTGGGGAAAGTATTATTATTACTATAGCATCAATGTTGATGTTGGAAATAATACTAAGAGGGGGGGGGCGGCGGCGGCGGGGGGTGAACCAGTATTAGAAAATCAATAACTTTTTCATTTCCATAATCAGATTCATATACACTACTTTAGTTAAATGAACCCGCGTGTACACGCAACTGTGTTAAATGCAACTAGCGTATATCCAGCAAACTTATGATTCAGTTAATTCATCATATGTTGATCTTTAAACAGTGCATCAAAACTTCATAAACAGTAACCAGGTGCATTAAAAATAGAACAAATCATCACACATAGAAAAACACACATGAACACCAAGATATAAGGTGGAAACCCAATGTGGGTGAAAACCACCTGCTGTAATTGTCTCTGTCTTCTTTTAATAATAAGAGAATTATGTTTACAATTTTCGTACTAGTGCAGACTTATACCAGTACACATGCTTCTACCTACAGAAGGCTACAACCTTCTCTCATTCTCTAGGTTCTACTGGAAGGGAGCTACAAGCCCCTAGCTCTTGTACTATCTGATATGTTTACTAGTACGTAGGTGCCGACCTATAGAAGGCTACAACCTTATCTTTTCTTCCAGGGACCACGTTTCATGAATTTTTCAGACTGGATCCATCAACATATTTCAATCATCAAATATCAGCATCAACCAATCTCCTTTTGAACCAACCACAATCGAATCAATCAATCACTCTGATCATTCAGATTGTTGTCACCAGAATACAGTAACTAGAACCCAAGCAATAACCTAGAACACTGCAACAACAAACAATAGCAACTAAAATATTGATTATAAGGTATACACTACTTTCTTGTGCCGAAACTGCATGTATATGCACTTTCCTCAAAGCCAACTAGCGTATACATCTTAAAATATTAATTCATAATTCTGTAGCTATACGAGACTTCAGTTATACCCAGATCATATCATTTACATAATAATATAACCATCAGTATTCAGATCTAGAAGGTTCATGAGAAAAAACACATAATGATAATTCACTTTACGCTTTATGATCCTGATCCATCATTAGATCTTATCCTCTATCAAATACTAAGGTTCCTCCTTGGTTCAGATCTGACAATGCACCATAACCCAATAACCTGCATACTAGATCTCACTCTTCATTAGATATTCAATACTTAAGTGACTTGGCCTAATGATCTTCTCCTCCTTTTATTGTTTTAGGCCTATCTCAATACCAATGACCAAAACCACTTAGGACCAATACCTTGGACCAAATATCTAGGGTCAATACCTCGGACCTGATACCTTCGACCAATACCATGGATCAAAATACCATGGACCAAACATTTAGTTTTCCAAGGTATACGTGCTTTTCCTTTTGTAAAGTGTGTGTGTACATATACGCGACTTGTATACAGTGAACCTGTGTGTATACGCGGCTCGATCAGTGGTGAACCTACATATACCTCCTTTTCTTCATTCTGTGTAACCTGATTTGTAGCTCTGTGTTGTTAACCTGTAGTACTGTGATCTGTCATCTGAGTGAGTTGCTTTCTGAACTGATTCCTTGAAGCTGCCCTTCATTTCATCATACTCCTGTGGGTTGTCTTCAAGTGGGTTTCCATCAAGTACAATACATACATCATAATGCCAACAGTTGAACCATAGTACAATGATGGTTCCTCATTGACTCTGAATTTGGTCTATCTCTTGATATCTATGCTCATTGGTGTATGTACATTCATGCACAAGTTTATCTCAAAAATAATCTAGCAACATTTTGGCATAAGTTCATTTCTTCCCATATATGACTATTGAAGAGCTTCTATTTTATAGATTTTCCTCATGATTGGTCTCATTGAACCTAGAAACTTTGTTGACTGTATCATAGGTTATGATTGAACTAGACTAAATCAATGATAAATTGATCAAATTAGTTAAATTGGACCAAATCAATGCTTATCCAATCAAACTTATGCTTTTTTTCAAAATTGTAGTGGAAAGAATACATTGTTGGGCTTCGATTCCAACCTCAACACTGGAAAATAGTGTTGATAGGCCTTTTATTTCAGACCCAAAGCTAGATGAGAGCATTGAACCCTTAAAATTCCAAATTTCTTCATGTTCCACCAATCACAAATTCACCCTTTGATTTGGAAAGGGTTGTGCTTTTCTCCTAGACCCTAAGGAGTGACTTTTTGAGCTATAATATAAGTGAGTTACAATATCATTGAAATGATAAACATATAAATAAATGGGTATTGACTATTGGATTCATCTTCCAAGGTCTATTTGACTCTTGATGTTGGTTCATATTCAACACCAAAATGCTAATATATTATGTGTCTACCATTCCCCCTTAATCTGAAGGAGTTATTGTGAGATCCATTTAGCTACCAATGGATAAAAATGCTAAATAAATATAGTGGTTTTGGGATGACCACAAACCCATTGGCTAGTAGAAGTTGAAATATTCTACTAAATGGTGATTTAGGGCTTACCATCAACTTTGGAACCCAGCTCTAAGTCCCAACTATTCCTAAAACATTTCCCATTTAGTTGGAAGTTGATTTCTTCTAATTGGAAGTGCTCACAAATGGTGATTTGAAGATGAACCAACTTCTAGAACATGGCTATAAGGTTCAAAAATTCCCAAAATATTTAGTAATTTATCTCAAAATCATTTTTTATTACTAGTTATAGGTTCTCACAAATGGAAGTTTGAAGATGACTACAAACTAATGTCAGTTTGATGATGAACACAACTAATGGTATTTTAAATATGATGATAAATTTATGTTGGTTTAAATATGATCATAGTTCTGACTGTAGATATCGCTCTAACTTTGGCTTAGGTTTGAGGCTATAGTTCAGGTTGTTTCTTAGGCTTGCTTGTACATGCTTAATTGATAAGGCTTTAAAACTAGAAGATTGATTGTCAATCACTAGTGTTATTCATCCCTATCAAATATAAGCTAAGAAGAAACAACGATGAAAAGAATGAGGATAAAAGGCTATGATAATCCATGTGGAAAACTTAATGAGGGTGTTGGATTCTACCAAAAATGCTCCCATTTATAATGTAATTTATTTAGTAAACTTACCAAAAAATAATTATTTGCAAGTTACCTTTATTTTGGAGTTGAATTGATCTTCATGATTGAATATGATTTAGGGATTTCATCTCATACTAAATCTTCCTTTATCTTCAATTATACATACTCGTCTATTGTAGGGATCAAATTTTCTACATTGGAATCATTTGCTAAACACAATGATAATCCATTGGTCGACACCATAGTTTGGCTTATTTCAAAAGGAAACCACTACCAATACCACCTCATACAATACTTAAAAAAACAAAGGATGAAAGATTGTGCTAAAATAACCTTCCCATAGATTTTAGGGGTGCAATGGAAATGGGAATATTCTTAGAACCAAACTTATACTACTAGATGTGAAATTAACCCGCATAATTTTGAAAATAATATAAAGGATCAAAGTTCTTTCCTCATTGATCTCTGACTAAAACATTAAAATAATCAAGCTTAGTTGTTGATAGCAACTAAGAACTTCCAACCATAAATCATAAGTTATTTAAAGAATAGAGATGTCGAAGTCAATTTAAATTTTGAATGAAGTGGATTAAGAAAATGGTAGATTTTTGTTGGATATTCAACCACTGTAATTTCCACTTACCATGTACATTCTAAATTTTGTTTTGAGCATTCCACTAGTTAGATATTACATATATAAGACTAGATTTTGATTTTGTGATGATGAACCCACAATACTATTAAGCATCGGTTTTTTTTATTCACTCATGAAAGCTTCCCATTTTCATGGAACATAACCACATGACCAAACCCTCGATATTTGCACTATGTAAATATAAATGAAGGAGTCCCAAGGGAAATGGTATTTTGGTTACCAAATATATTAAATACCTTAATGGGATTTTATTTTTCAACCTGTGATAAATTATATTGGCTACATATGATCAGAGAGGGTAGATGACCTACCCATTTTATCTTCCCTCCTCTCTTAACATTAAAAAACTAAGCATAGGGTATACTACTTTTGGAAAGATAAAACAAAGAATAGGGTACATTATCAACTACTTTTAGGAAAAGCCAAAATAAATTTTTGGGCTAGGATCAATTTTGGATATCAACCTTTTGTAGAATTGGGGTGTTGTGGAAGGTTTAGGTCAATGGGTGTAGTCATGGAGAAGTGGGAATAAATAAATTCTAATTCCCAAAGAGTTGAAATGACACCTCCTAAGGAAATGGGTACAAATACCATGTAAATGGAAAGAAACCCTAGGTTAGATAAAAATGTAAAGAGGAAGAGAAATTGAACTTCTTAGAGTGATAAATGTTATGACTTGGAAAGGTAGGTTTGACGAGTTCTAAGTGAGACCTACTCTAATACCACTATTGGAGTGTGGAAAAAATTAAAAGATAAGTGTTAGTTACATTTTCATTAAAATTATAGACATATAAATACATGGGTATTAACCATTAGATTCATCCTCCAAGGTATATTTATATATTGGTGATGATGGTTCATTTTCCACACCATAACCCTAACAAAGTAAGTGTATAACAGTTTGGAAATCCAAAATAAATTTATATTATATCCCATTTTTTTGGTCAATTTAGTGTCCTAAATTTCTCTACATACATTATCGATCCAGGTATCGTAAACTGATGAAGTGTAGTGCACTGTTTGTGCTAGCTAACCCTTCTTACTTCGTTGTTTTTATGTTTTATGTTGTTTTGGGGGTTTTTGGTCTTCTAATTCCTAATGATTTACAATGTGAATTATCAAAACTAAATCCAACTTTGTTAAAGACTGCTCAAAATCTAAAAATGAAAACAGAGCTAAGAAAGAAATGAAAACAAAGCTAAAGAAAGAAGTGAAAACAAAGTTTCTATTCTTATTTTACCATTATTTCCAAATCATGAATTAAAACTGAAAGTGAAGTTTGCAATTCATGTCTAAATAATCACAAAAATAAAACTAAATGAAATACTTGGTTACTCTGCTTCTCAATTTTGGGAGAAAGTCTCCTTGGGATGACATTTAAGTAATTTTGTACTTCATTAATCTAAGAGAAAGCAAATACAAAGATGTAGAAATAACTCATTGCATAGATGAAATGTTCAACCACTTAGTTAAGGATGAATTATCAACTTGAAGGGTTTTCCATAAACATTCATTAACAGCATGAGTTAGTATTTTAAACTAAAAATGAAATGGTAAAGACAGTAAATGACACTGATCAGTTTAATTGAGAATTTAAACTAGCAGAATAGTGAATGAAATAAACTATCCAACAATGTATCCTTATCATTCTTCAATCCTACTCTCATCCTGAAACAAGGTTAGTTTCAAATTGAAGAAACAAGATTACACTATTGAGTTCTATCTTCTAAACTACTGATAAGAACTAAAAAGAAATCAAGCTAATGGAAACTATTCTAAATTATAAACACTGTCAGGAAGAAAATGATTATAAACACTATTTTAGAAAGAGGATAATGAATTCACAGTTAACAAGAAGAAGAAAAATAAATGAAATGAAACCTTCATTAGTGCAAGGGCCCTCTGCAACTGATTAGGCTATTCTTGCTCAATAAACTCTAAGAAAACTCCTTCAGATGTTCATAAAAACATGTGGTATTCTTATATTAAAACAGGGACACAAAATGCCCAGAAATTACAGAGCCTAGAACTTTGATTTCACATAAAAACTATTACTAACTTCTTCGGTCCATTACACGGGTGTTTATAAAAAAAGTCATATAATTGTTTGTTGGAGAAAAACATGCTACAGCCAAACACGTACAAGACAAATATGTAGAATTTTTTCCTCGACTGCTAGAGAAATAAATCCAAGACATGGTGGCTGTTGGATTCGTTTGTACAAGTGGCTGTTTGCGTCCATAGGTACAGGTGGTTGCTCAGGATAACGCTTCCCATCACTGTGAAATGCATTAATTGTCCACGAAACATAGTCTTGTTACCCTCAGTCTCTTTGTGTTTGACTTATCCATTGACCGTAGTCTTTTTCCATCTCCTTTGTCGACTTGGGATAAATTAATAGGACAAGGTCCATGTCATGATGATTTCAAAGCTGCCCATGTGGCTAGTTTCTCCTTCTGACACCTGGACCCTATTAAAGCATGGAGGTAACTACGAAACAGCCAATTAGCTACAAAATAGGTTGTGTTTCATAGCTAATATACAAAAATTTATTCAAACAGCAAAACATAAAAATCATAACATGTAAATCACTAAATGTCCTCCTCAAGACAGTATATACCAGTTATTAGTGATGAAAATGCATCTTTCCTATGAAAAAACAAAGAAAAGGGATGAGAAGAGTTGCTAGGGAAAGAGTAATTTTGAGGCTCAACACCATTCAAATAGTTTGAATTGGAGTTTTTAATTGAAAATAAAAATGGGCCTACCTAATTTAAATCGCATTTTTTGAAGTTTTATGAATGAGAGTAATTATTTTGAAGCTATGTGTCAGGCCAGGAGGTAACTCCTCAAATGAATTTTTTCCATTAAGGTTGATCATAGATATATACATGGAGGGAGACTCTTGGGCTTCATCTCCTAGTGTCTCTTGATATTCCTATTCTCCTTATTTTATATTTACACTATTTTACATATATTAACCCAATCCCAATGATTATGTGTCAACATCCCCCCCCCAGATCTGAAGGGACGTTGGTGAGTCCAAGCATCATTCTGAATCTTTTGAACTTTTCTCTTCCAAGCGCTTTGGTGAAGATGTCAACAATCTACTCATTTGTGTAACAATGGTGTAGATGTCCTATCTTGGGCTCAACATGATATTGAATCAGATGGTATTTTGTATTTATGTGCTTTGTTTGAACATGGAACTTTGGGTTCTTAGCCAGCTTTATTACACAAGTGTTGTTAATCATGATTGGAGTTGAATGCACTTGTTTCACCTACAAATCTTCCATACTTTTCCCGAGCCACATAATTTCCTTTGTTTCTTTAGCTTTTGCCACATTTTTTTCCTCTGTTGTGGAATTTGCTGTAACTGATTGTTTGTGTGACCTCTAGGAGACAGCTCCTGATCCAAGACTCATAACATAACCTAAAGTAAATACCCTAGTTTCTTTATCTCCATCAAAGTATGAATCAGAGTATCCAATCAAGCTGAAGTCAACCACATGTGTATACTTAAGTTCAAAACCTTCAGTTCCCTTCAAGTACTTTAGAACTCTTTTCACAATAGACCAATGTCCCTCACAAGGCTTTTGCATAAACATGGAGAGGATTTCAACAATAAATGAAATGCTTGGTCTGGTAGTAGTCAGGTATTTGAGACTTCTTACAAGTTGCCTATACTTTGTTGCATCCTCAAATTATTTTCCTTCAGTGTAAGTGAGCTTTAAGTTTTGCTCCATTGGATTAGTCAAAGGATTGCACTCATCCATGCCAAACTTATTCAACAGATCTCCAATGTACTTCTTTTTAGAGAGGAATATAAAATTTGGATGTTGAGTTACTTCAAACCAAGATAGTAGCGAACATACTCCAAGTCTGTAATTTCAAAACCTTTCCTCAATTCCTTCTTTATGGATGCAATATAGCTCTCATTGTTCCCTGTGCTCAAAGGACCATCTACATACACCACAAGATATACAATTGTTTTTCCAACTTTATTGACAAACAAAGTCACATGATCAAGATCATAACGTTGGAAGTTGAGTTTCAGAAGATGCTCAGTTAACTTCTCGTACCAAGCTCGCAGTGCTTGCTTGAGGCCATACAAGGATTTTACAATCTTGCATATTTTATGTTCCTAACCCTTCACAACAAATCCTTCTAGTTTGTACATAAAACATTCTCTTTCAGATCTCAATTTAAGAAAGTAGTTTTTACATCCATTTGATGGACTTTCCAACCATTCTTTGTTGCCAAGGAAAAGAGTGTCCATATGGTAGCCCATTTTGTTGTGGGGGAAAATGTCTCCTCATAGTCAGCCTATTCCTTCTATGCAAAACCTTTTGCCACAAGCCTTGCTTTGTGCTTGTCAAGTGAGCCGTCAGCTTTATACTTATTCTTGTAGACCCACATGTAGTCTATTGGTTTGGTTCCAATGGAGGATCAACCAGCTTCCAGGTGCCATTGTTTATCAAGGAATCATACTATTTTTGCATCGCTTCTTTCCATTCATCATGATGAAGGACTTATTTTAAGGAAGTTTGTTCAAAATATGTAGAAAAATTCACTTCACAATCAAAAGAAACATCCATATCAATAGGAGTATCAAAATCATCGACATCACCTCCATTCTATCTAGTAGAGCTCCTTATTCCTGTCTTTCCAACCTCATCAGGATGAATACCTTCAAGTGTCTTTGTCAACCATTTTGGAGGACCATTTTGAGATGGCCCAGGCTGCTTAGATGAATGAGTTGGGTTTGAGTCAAGATTTAGTCTCCCAATTCTGTCAATCAAATCACTCAAAGTGTCATCTAGATCAGTGGATGGAGCTTCATGCGGGGGAGAAAGTGCTTCAGAAGAAGATTCCATAGATTGATCTAGTATAGGAATTCCCCCTTCAAGATGTGGAATCTCATTATCTAATTCTTGAAAATACTTGGCATGTCTAAATCCATCCAAGCAATCAAGTTGTAGCTCAACAACATTGTCAGCCTTGGAAGATTCAAGAAATATCACATCTCTAGACACTACAAACTTCTTATTAACTTCATCATAGAGATGGTATGCTTTGGAGGTATATGAATACCCCAAGAAGATACACTTATGACTCCTTGTACCAAGTTTGTTTCTTTGTTCCTTAGGTATCAAGGCATAACATATGGAACCAAATACCTTGATATGTTTTACCGAAGGAATGTGGCCATACCACATTTCATAAGGAGTCTTGTTTCTAATAGCATTAGGTTGACACATATTCTTTACATACACATCACATAGAACTATATCACCCCAAAAAATCAATTTTAACATTCTTGAAAAACATCATGGAACGTACCATATTTAATATTGTCCTATTCATTCTTTTAGTTTCTCTGTTTTGTTGAGGATTATAAGTCACAGTTGTTTGATGTTTGATCCCATGTTGGCGAAGATAATTTTCAAATTCATTTGAAGTGTATTATTTTCCATTATTGGTGTGAATAGATCCAATATGAGATTGTGCATCATTTTCAATCCATACATGAAAATTCTTGAATGTTTCAAAAGCATCAGATTTTTTCTTCAATAAGTAAACCCAACAAATTTTGGTGTAGTCATAAATGAAAGTCATCATATATTTATTTCCATTTTCAGAAGGAACAAGCATTGGGCAACATAAGTCTCAATGAATAAGTTCTCTTTTTCTATGTGCTCTGGAATGTGAATCATGGAAAGACTATTTGATGTGATTTCCTAAGATACAAGCATCGCATTGCTTAAGCTTCCTAGTAATTGTAGGCAAACCAGTAACACCACTTTTCTTCAACATATAAAGGTTGTCATAATTCAAGTGTCAAAGTATAACATGCCATTAAAGACTTGATGGAAATGTACCTTCATCATAATGAGAACTATATGATCATTTTTTTGCACAGGAAAAGGTTCCTTGTAGCTTCAAAAGTCTTTCTTCTTCTATCCCCGTCATGACAGGTGAGTGATTTGATGTTTTTTTGACCTCAACCTTGCCATAAAACACATGAATGGAGTGTCCTTGTTGGTGGATATGGACCAAAGACAACAAGTTTCTCCTCAACTCTGGGATATATATAACACCATGCAGAAGAAAGTCTGGAAAACCAAGCAGTTTGAGCCTGGTGGTGCCAAGCCATAATTACTTGAGTTTTGACTTGTCTATAAAGTATATTGCTCCATGAACATTGTCAGTAAATTATTCAAAAAAATATCTTCTAAAATTCGTGTGGCAAGTTGCTCTTGAATAAAGCAACCAATCAATTTTCCAAGAAGCAAGTGAAGCATTAAACAAGTCTTGGTTTACTCCAATATTACAATGTGCCACAACATAGTGAGCGGATTTGGGTGTTTCACCTTTCCCTTTGTCATTGTTTTTACCTTTGCCTTAATTTCTTTCTTGCTTAATTTTGTCCCAAGGAAACTTACATGTGGATGCATCATTTCCATATTTATTGCAACGTATGCAATGAAGATTAGATTTTTCTCCTTAGAACTGTCTTCCCCCCCGCCTCTAAAATTCCTTCTTCCTCTTCCTCTAGAAGAATCTTGTGCAGGATTCTTCTCTCTATGTGCAAGACACACATCGTCTTCAGAAGATTAAGGAGTTGTCCTCTTCCCAAATGTCTTATCTCTCTCAGCAAACTTCTTCTCAAGGGATTGAAAGGTCATATCCTTGATGTTTCCACTTGCTTGCAATGACTCAAGATAATTTGAATAAGTGGGATATAGTGCCTTGAGATAAGCTATGAGAGGAATGTCTATTTGAACACCAGTGGTTTTGAAATCATGCATAATGTATCTTACTTCTGATGCTAAAGCAAGAAGGTCATCATTTTTCAAGTCAAGACTAAACAATTTAATCATCAATTGGACAACTTCAAGTTCAGAGTGTGAGTCATACAATTCCTTCAACTTTTGTAAGGCTTCAAAAGATTTTGAAATGGTGAAATATGGTGACTCACCTCTTCATTTACAGATGTTGTAATTAAGGCATAGGCCTTGTTGTTCTTATTTTCTCAAATGGAAATCTCCTTATCTGAGGTGGGCTTTTCTTATCTCCTTCTCCTACAAAAACTCCTTTCCACAACTCATTGAAAATGAGTGTGTGTTTTGTCTTCTGTAATCATTCAGGATAGTTCTCTTTTCCAAAGAGAACTACTCCAACAATTGATAATAATGAATGCATTTTAAAATATGTATACTATGTAAAAAATGTACTATGTTTCCAATAAATTGTAAAAGAATTAGACTTGTGGTGGTTATATGCATTAAAAATAAACTCAATCTTATATATAACATACGTATTACTAGGGAAGGGTTATATCGAGAAGGTTATGTATGGGGAAGGGTTGTATGGAGAAGGTTTATGTATGGGGAAGCTGTTAGCGGGAGGTGTTATATATATATATATATATATAATATATATATATATATTATATATATATAATTGTATATGGGGAGGTGTAACATAATATTACAACGGGGATGGGTATAACATAATATATGATTTTTATAATGTATATGCAACGTATGACTGGAGGTGCGGTTGTATGTAACGTATGTCACCAACGATGGTCATATGGGGAGGCAACGAGAGTCAACAGTGATAATATGTAACCAGATGTCCAATTAATATATAATGTGGTGGTAATATATAACGTGATACCTTGATAGAGTATGTTATAAACCAGTGGTATGGGAACAGTGGTATAAATGTGTTAACTGTGGTATTAACCAGTAGTATGGCATTCAACACAACAGAGTGGGCCGAAAGTTGTATGGTAGTATGACTATAATATGGATTCAACATGATTCTTATAGATAAGGCAACAAAATACCGTTCAGCGTGTTAGGTGGGTATGAGGAGTCGGGTCACCTCAAATGACCATCGAACAACATTTACAGTCTCGATCCACAATATGGGAGGCAACCATTCAACGTTTCAACGATAAACCATAATCATATGACATTCAACGTAGTCGGGAGTGGAGTCAGAGCAATGTTATATGTTATAGTGGGATGTGTTCTTGTAGCATATAGGTATGGGGAGGAGGTGGTATATGTGTGTTATATAAGGACAACATAAACAGAGAGGGGATACCACAATAGAGTCACAAGCGGTATTAACATATGTAACAACACATATTCAACATATATAACATATCCCACTATTAATAAATTCACCTCCAGGAGTAATAGCAGTCACACTAATACCATACATAACATAACATACCATTCATGCAAGAGATGTAATTCCAGCCATAACATAGTCACAGTAGTGGCTCCTGCTTCAATGCACCATAGCATCTCAGGAAGAAAAATCTAAATGGGATAAAAAACATGATAGAATACAAGAGTTACAAATCTAAAAAGGGATATGTGCTCTGATACCATGTCAAGCCATGGGGTAACTCCTCAAATGAATTGTGTTTTTCCATTAAGGTTGATCATATATATACATGGAGGGAGAGACTATTGGGCTTCATCTCCCAATGTCTCTTCATATTCCTATTCTCCTTATTTTCTATTTATGCGATTTTACATATATTCACCCAATCCCAATGATTAGGTGTCAACACTATAAAAGTCTCAAAATCAATAGTATAATAACTACTCGAGAAATAGGCTTTATTAAATTAGTTTGAAATATGCCTATGAAAAGAAAAGGTGAATATTCCAGTGCATAATTAACACTATGGATTATTTACATTCGAAAGGAAATCCAAAATATTTCAAAAGTGGTGTACCTTTATGCTCAAAAGGAATTCAAAAGTTGTCCAAAGTGATTAATCTCATTCAATGAGAGAATAAGGAATTCTACCATTGTGCAAAATCTAGTTTCCTTGAATCAGGTTAATTGCACCTCTAAATGCATTATTTCAAATGATGACAAGTTTTCAAATAAGAAGTCTTACATTTATCTTTAACATGGGATGCATCCAAGGTTATTAATGTAAGATAACATTTAAAATATGTAATTACAAATGGAGCATTTTTTACATAAATACTTATGAAAGCATAACCAAATGATGAATAAATTGATGGTCAAATGGCATGTGTTCCCTAGCCCTTTTGACACTTTGAATGTTATGAATTATAGTAACTTAAATTTCAACATAAGAAATTATTTTATACGGTGCTAAATATTAGTTTGAAAGGGAATTTTAAATTATGAGAAGGAAAAATCAAGCAAAGTAGTTTATCAAATTTGAATGGCCACTTTACAAATTTTCATTTATGATTAATATTTTGAAAGGGCGGTAAGTATCAAGGAACTATTAAGAAGGATGATGATGAGATGTGTATTTAATTTACAATTATGATTGTTTAATGATCACTTTTATGTGTTGAATGATTGATTAGATATTATTAGGAAAAAAATATGATAGTTAAAAAGAAAATTAAGAGAGGGTCTAATTTCAAAATTACGTCTAATTTGAATATTGGGACTATTTTAAAAATTGAGCCATATGTATGTATGTCAAAATTTGAAAAATTCATTAAAAAGAGGCCATCATTACAACTGATTTCAAAATTAGGTCCAATTTGAATATTGGGCCTATTTTAAAAATTAAGCCATATATATGTATGTATGTATGTATGTCAAAATTCAAAAAATTCATTAAAAAGAGGCCATGATTACAAAATTAAGGCTAATTAATATATCATTCATAAATTTAAATGGTGTTGAAATTAAAACCAAATGAATGCAAAAAGGGTTTTTCTTTTAAATCAAGGCCAATTA
>APFE031428572.1:150578-164470 GCA_000404065.3 Pinus taeda
TTAATGAAATGAAGCATTGTTTCCGCTGCATCTTTGTGTATATGGTTATCTCTGTATTTTGTTGCGTTCCTGTTTAAAATCCGGATCAGTAAATGAAAAGAGAGTCCAATCAAAAGATTAGGCCTAACATAGAAGTTCAAGAGATATTCAAATGGAAAAAAAGTGGAGGCAAATTGGGAATCAACTACAATTCCCATCCCAATCCACATTTTTTCTTAAACTTAAATGGAAGATAACTAAATGGGTATTATAAGAGACCTAAATGAATAAAACAAGCTTGATTAGTAAATTAATCTTTATTAAAGAATCATAAAAATGAATCTAAAAAAATTGAAGGTAAGTTTTGATGAGGCAAAATGTATTGTCAACAATAAGGGGATCTCCCCATTGCAAAGTCTCAATTAGACCTCACACCATATGAAATAGAAGTCCCATATGGTATGTGGGCCCAGTTGTCACCATGTTTGTTTCTTTTCACTTGGTTTTTGAATGAAGAGATGTTATTGTGAGGTGAGTGTGAAATACACGAAGAGTCAAGACAAATCAGCCCACAAATGATAAAATTGCAAAAAAAGGTACAAAATTATAATAGCACAGCAATAAGACCCAGTACATCTCAAGAGTATTTAGTTAGTTAAAATCATCTAAAACATAAAAGGGTAAAAGAGTACTAGAAATTAATTGCAAAGTAATTCACAACTAATAACAAGTCTTATGTGTGGAATGAAAAAACAGAGATTCATAAACAAGAATATGAGTCATAAGTCATGAATTAGTTCATCAACAAATAACCCATGTGGAAGAAAATATGCATACACAATAGGAGTATCGGATAGCCATTACAACCATCATGAAATGTACGAGAATATATGCCAAGAATGTAAAATTCTCATTGATAATGCTGCGATTTGAAGTTCATGTACCACAAACCCATCAAAATCCAATAGTAGAAGGCAGGTTGCTCATATCATCTCCAAAATAAGTCCCCTAGCCTCACCACAACTCAATCCAAATCACCAAGAATAAGAGCACTCTCAACTATCTAAATGCTAATAGTTATCTCAATGCTAAAAGACTCAAGTGCTAAAAACCCTTTGTTAAATGCATGAGGGTGTATTTATACAAATGGTTGGTGACTCTTCACCTTCCCATGACACTTCAATTATCTCATGACCTATTGAAATCCAAGTGAATTTTAATATTATTATGTCTTTTACATGATTTTCTTTTGATATTTTTCCATATTCTTGCAATATGACAAGAAATTCAATGAGCCACAATTGATGACATGATTTTTGTTAATGAGTGAGGCTACAAGTTGCACTTGCTTCTCTCTTATAGTTACAAGTACATTTCCACTTCCCAACTTATCCTAATACCTTTTTGAGAATAGGCAAAACTCCTAGATGTGGACATTGATGACAACATACCAATTGCACAAGGTTTCCAATCTTTGGTAATAATCCGATCTCCTTCGATGGAAGAGAGATTCTCATCCAACCTTCCATTTTTAGAGATTGCATTATCAATACTTTTAAGTGTGCATGCTCTTTGAGAGAATAAAGTTGTTGCTTTGCCTGCTTAAGAGAAACACTCTGACATGAAATTTCTTTTTGGAAGACTCTATGATCATTATCATATCTTAAATAACCATCTTTATTAACATTAAATAACTTATCATCTTCTTCAGATAGTAAAATGTTGCAGATGTTAGTTGCACCTGTTTTCCTGTTACCAATCAACTCTTTCCCTACATTATTGAGTGTGGAATGTTGGTCCAACATTCTAAACAAATACTTCTCTCTTGAGCATTTTTTTATCAGTTTAACTAGGTATTCTACTTTCCGCATAATAGAGTTGTTTTGTAGTAATTTAGCTATTATCAACATCATCTATGAAAGAGCAGTGCTATAAGCCAGAATCTATAGAAAATCCAAAAGAAGATCTTGTAAGAGTGTCTTAGGAATAGAACCATGCCAGAAAGAAGTATTTTCCTCACCTAATTTTCACACTCATGTTCTTGCTTCTTTCTTGAACATTTCTAGATCCTTGAGCAGTAATGTCACCCAAAAAATAAGATCACAAGTGTGTGGATGTTTAATTCCAACTAGGATTGCTGGTTCATCCAATAATTTTAGACTCTTTAAGAATTTTGGCCTTCCTTTTTGGATTCACTAGCTTCTATAGCATAATTCTTTCCATAATAGTTATAATTATCAGAAGGTTCCATGTCTAGTTCGTTAAGGCATACGACATATACAACCTATTTCCCCTCCTCGCTAAGTTGGGATATTTCCAAATCACTTACAACAACAATATCCAGTCGAAAAGTATTTGAGGCCCTTGTCTCAAAATTGTCTTTCAGATTACCTTCCTTCAATAGGCACACTTCCAGCAACACAGACACAACCTTCAATGGGTATGCAATATAAAACTGCATGAGTTTCCTTAAGTTTGGTTTTACGGGTTTCCTCAAACTGTATATTTTTTCTTCTAAATTATTTGCTCGCATTTGTCGCTTTCCTTTCATATGAAATGTTAGCATATAAAGTCTAAACTAATTTTCAGGTCAAATATTAGGGAAAACATTTTTTTGAGGCTCCCAATAATGGGACTTCAACCAATCAAGACCGTGCTTACTTTCAAGTCGAATAAATGGAAACGTAGGAAGTTGATTATGTAAAGCCTCATAACGAATATCAACCAACAAATGTGGAAGACCAATTGAATTGGCATGGTCATTGATTTATTTTCCTCTCTTTTTATGTAATTGATCCACAACACCATTTATCAGCCACATCTCTGTGCACTAAGTGTCCCCATTTTCCACATTTTTGTAGTTTATTTTTGGACTGATTCTTGCTTCAACAATACTGCATCCAAAATTGTCCCAAAATGACATCCTTTCTATGTCTATATTGCTTCCCAAGGAGATGGGGACATTCATGCCTACCTGTCATAGCAAATCCCAAGTTCTCAACATTCATTAAATTCAGAGATGCTTGAAATGAATTTATAGAAACCCCTTTGGAAGTCACACAAGTCCCCTTGGAAATTTTAGGGATGGATCTCTCCTTTGGTATGCTTTCTAATTTTTCTAAAGGAGTAACAATATTTAGCTCAAAATTCATTGCATTTTGCAACCTTTCAACATGTTTAGATTTAGAAATATCCAAAATAGTATATTTTCTAAGTCCATCTTGCTCCAATAGGGGTTGGAACTGGAAGTCTTCATGCTCACTTGTCATAGCAGATTCAAACAACAAAGGGCATTCTGGATTCACTAATTTTTTAGAGGAGCTCATAGATATCCCTTTTGAAGGCATACAAAATCCCATAGGGAATTCACAATCCAACATCATTTTATTTGGTGCCCTTTCGAGCATTTGTGAATGTAATAACATGCGTTGCGGTGACATAATTGCATCCGTAATTGTCTGCATTTCTTAACCTTTCAGAAGGCAAAATATTATTTACAAAATTAGGAATTTCAGAGGTTCCCACCTCCTCCTAGAAATTATTCTTCATATTCCACCCTTTCGAAAGCACCATGGAAAATATGTGTATTCCTATTAGCAATTTCATTTTCCAATTGGTTGTTTGTTTCAACAGTTTCTGGCCTGATACTACTCAAAATGATACCCTTCCTACATTCATTTTTATCATATGGGACTTGGGGTCCTTCATTTCCATATTGGGTATCACATTCCTAGTCATTCTAAGGTCTCTGAGATGTAAGACTCTCTCCTCAGAAAAGAATAAATTCACTGGACCCACAATTCTTAATTGCTCCATATTTATAATGTTCCCCTTTTGTAAGTTTGGTATACTTTTCCATTTTATTGCCCCTAGATTCAACTTTACATGGATTTCCTCCTTCAACAGTAGCTACATCAAAAATTTCTATCATTATTCTCATTTTCATTTTTTGCCTTAGAGAATTGACAATATTCATCCCCATATTGCATGGCAGGTTCTAGCTTACCAAAATTATCCAAAAATGTCACTGATACTTCAGATAAGCTCATAATTCAAGGTTCCATAAAAACCCATTTGTACGTTCTATCCCATGAGAAAATGCAAACCCATCTACCTGAGAAGTGGGAGTTCAACCATCTTTCTCATCCCCTTTTTAATGTCATCCCTTACGATTTCCCAAATTGAAGTTGGATTTCCTCCACCCCTTTTGAGATGCGTTGTCGCAAGTTCCTTGCCAATCATTCAATAGAGCTTTGACTTCCTCATATCTTGTGCCCCTTTTCTAGTAGCACTCTTGGAAGAATGCCTCCCCATATTAAGTGGAACACAAACTGATATCCTCAGGATGTTTGGCACTATAGAATCTTCATCGTTATTGTTCCTGAAGCCCACCAATGCGAAGATAATATTTATAATTATAGGAGTTCCTTGCACCTCTCTTGACCTTCACCTCAACTAATAATTAATTTCAGTGTTGTGGGCAACTACCTTTCCTTCTCCAATCCAGACATTCCAAGGATACCGATAAAATATTCAAGTTTCAAATCACAATCTTTTAAACACCCTGCTTCCTCCAGAGCTTGATCCACAACTTGGTAATTTTGCACACATACTTTTTAGTTTGGTGAATCATGTTATTTGTCAATGCACTCTTTAGCCCACTAAGTATAGGTGTAGCCAGATATACCCAAATTCTAGTATATTTGTGGCTAGAGACTCCAAATATTATCATCCTTGTGGAATTCAATGAAGTGCCCAAGATTGGGTTGGAGATATTGCAATGGTCACTCCAATTTATAATCCTCCCAATTTACCAACCTTTCTTGTATCAGTAGCTGCTCTCCAAACATGAAATTTAAGGTAAACCTAGTAGATATTGATGCACAAACCTGAGCTACTTTGTAGGCTGCAACATGAACTCATGGAAACATCTTCATAGTTGCAAGGGCCAGGGTGACTACAATATTGAAATTCGCTCCAGAAATATGAGCTATGGAGTGAATTATGATCATCATTGGGGAATTCAAAGCATTTTGGCCATCATCGTGTGTTTCCCATTAGGCATTGTGGCACTATGAATGTGAGTAGTTTGAGTAGTTTTGGCTTGTGAGCTTCTTTATAGTGCAAGGGGAATGAGCAACCAGTTTTGTAGTGCAAGGGATGGGATTATAGCGACAGTAGGATTTGCAACAAATTAAGGATTGTTACCATGAATTGCACTGTCGCTATGACACTTTCTCTTTCTTTTCGTGGTGCTAACTGTATTATAGATGCCCAACTTCCTTGACCTTGCTACAGTGTTTCATTGTCTCTGACTTCAAATTGTTGCCTCAGTGTAAAAAATTCTTCATGACTAGGTGTCATGAAAATTCCCCTCCTTAGTTGATCAAGCTCATTCTTCAAACTGGAAATTTCCTTTTGGTACTTGTTGATTAATGAATTTTTATCAATGATCCTTGCAGCAACGTGAATTTCAACTTATTTGAATCTTGGTGCATATTTTAATGTGTTTTGCATCTCTAGTGTTGAATAGTCCAGTACACATAAAGCACCTTGTCTTAAAGAATCATAGCATTAAAGAAAATTGTTGCATTATTAATATTATCTAATGAGAAGAGAGCACTCGATCTTGTGTCCTTTGCTTCTTCAGAATGTAAAAATAGCACAAACATCGCCCAAATGTGTAAATCCAATAAATAAGCCAAATCACAAAGCATACTCTCCAACTCCACTTTTACTATTGGGCCTTTCCATTTTTCCATCGTTCTCCCTATGCTTTCCTCTAGTTGCTTCCCCTTGATTTGCAATTATTTAATCTTTTTGCATAATAACATATTTTCTTCCTCAAAACTTTCTTGTTCCAATTCAAATCATTCAGAAATTTACATCATATTGGAACAATATAGTTTATGACGTAAATCTAATAGTTTTCTCCCTAGCCCTACTTGAGCTACTTCCTTTAACTCTATCTACTGTTTTATATTTGCTACATGGCCCAGCTCCAATTCTAAACTTCATTGCACAACAACAAGTGACTTAGGAAGATCTGGATTTTCTGCCTCTAACTTAGCTGCTCATGCAAGGGCATCCATTCTAATAATATTGTGATTTTTCTTCTCTAATTCTACAACATCCATTGCCGCTTTCATAGTTATTTTGAGTTTTGCTATCAAGTAAAGACAACCAGTTGGTTTTATTGAGTAAACTTGATCAAGTAACATAAAAATTCATTTTCCTTTGTTATGGATTCTCATCTAAGTGCCTCAGAGTTAAGGAAATTAATAGATTGGGGATGAATGTGCATCATATGCTCCGATATAATGACAAAATAAGGTACATGTATTGAAATTGATGTTCAATGATAATCATGAGTTCCAACTTTTATAAAAGTTTGGTAATGAAAAAACAAAGCATCAAAATATAGTGCACATGATTTTAACAAACAAAATAACATATCAGTCCAACGGTTTATTTTAGAGCATGTATTTGGTGATGATCAGGGAATTTTGAAGAATATGTCTAAGAAATGCAATGGAAATATCAATGAAGACTTGTAATAAGGGGAGCCAAAATTTTGAATTCACAAGGTGAAAAATTTGGGGGGTTTTGTAGGCGATACACCAAATGGAACACCATTGGTAGAATCCAGTGTCTCCCCATTCATCCCTTCAAAAGGTGGAGCCTTAAAAATGTTGCAAGGAAGTATTGAACCGATATTCTGGGTACTGCTTCAATATTCTTTACCATTTATAGATGTGTGACCCATCTATCTCACAGATAGCTCCCATTAATATTTACACACTAAACTAAGGGTCCACCCACATAAGAGTCTTTGACAATGACATAGATAACATGACAGAGAGTTTGTAATGTTCAGAACTTATAATTGAGGTTTTAGTGTTGATTCATTGTCAACGAGTGTGCGTAGCCTCGACAAGGTCACTCAAAAAATTACAAGAATTTCTTCATTGTTAGTGAGTCTCAATAGCCCCGATAAATTTTCTTGCATCACCTCTCTACACAGAAAGTATTTTGTATGCATTTACCTTTTTTTTTTGTCTTTACATGCAATTGGCATTATTTGGGTGCTCTTTGCAATAAAGTGGATGAGGGATCCCAACTTATTCTATGTGCACATAGGTTGTTCCTTGTTTTACATAAATTAAATATTTTCTAAGTTATTTTTTCCTTCATGCCATATCTCCATACCACATCTCCAACTCACAGGTGGACTTTAATATGCAAAAATAAAAAATGGTCAAGACCACACCAGAAATAGACTTTAAGTTATAGATGCAAGCCTTATGAACTTATCAGATTTCCCCATGGATGTCGACTCATATTTTCCTCATTAATAAATTAGACTCACGAAGAAGATATTCAGGATGTAGTTCAGTACCACGGTCTGTAAGTGATTGCCTCTTAGAGAAACCATCACAACCACACATGACCAGAAAGGACTCTTCCAATCGATCTACAATTGTATCTCATACATGAATTGATTGACTTGAAAAACTTGGAAACTTCTCAAAGTTTTGCATTCATTCATATTTTCCTTTATACCAAGCACAAGAGAAAGAATGTCCCACCTATTATAAAATGAGTTTTCCAAAAAGGATTCTTCTAACCAAGCTACAATCCTATGTTCATATACACAATGATAGAATTAGAAACACTGAAAACGCTTCAAATATGAGCATTCATTCAATGAAATAGATTAAGGGCCAATATTTAATGAACAATTTATTATTATTGTGTGGGGCCTTTATAAACTACATCGTTCACTATATAAATTGGTGTAGTAATATCATTATATGAAGAGAATAGGGTGTGTATTATTGTGAGCTAATTGACATATTTTCAAAGTAGATATTTCATTTACGTATCATAGAGGTTATTTCATCTTCATTATGGCATTTGGACCTTTATATTTCATTTTTTTTGTATGGTCTTGACACATATTGTTTAAGCTATTTCATGATATTAGAGATAGAGAATACTCTCCAACACCCTATAAGATTGGTTTGTAGTCTACTCATCACTTTACTTCAAATCTACAACTTCCTTCTTTGAATTTGCATTTTTCAAATAGCCATTCCTAATGTCTACAACTTTCTACTTAGGTTGACAACTTTGAACTTTTGATCTGCAATATTCATCAACCGATTTTTTAGAAATTTAACTTCCAATGAACCATTCAACATTTTGAAGTAAGTACTCTTCCATTTATAAAATAATTTAGGGGTATTTTGGTCAAATTTTGGGGTCAATATCTAAATATCAGCCACACATTTTGGTAGGGAGATTGAGTTATGCAAATCTTGATTGAATGATAGAGTGGACCTTTGATCAAGTTCTTGGTCAATGCATCATTTAATTGAGGCTTTAATAAAACCTAGAATTAGAGTTTTTAACTCACCAAAAATAAAAGAAACAGATTATTAAATACTAAAAACAAAACTCAATTAAGGATTTATAAACACTCAATCAAAAATGTGTAAACCCTTAGTTGAGAGTTTAAGCTCAAGTGAGGATTTATATGTAAATACTCTCTGCAAAAGTTTCAAGTAGACGAACCTCCAAAAGGTCAAAACCTTTCAAATCTTCCATATTTGGTGGAGGAATTGATACAAATGGATTCATCATTTAATCCTCATTCCAATGCCATGGAATTTCCCCATTTTCATTTTCATAACATATTTTTCATTATATTATTTTTAAACTCATATTTCCTATGGAAGAAAACCATGAAATAAACAATGATAAGGTCCCACGCTATTAACACTAAGGGGAGGCTGAGTTTTGAAGAGTTATGCTAAAGGGAACTGTGTTAGGAAAGTGAATTATTAATCAAGGACATTGTGCCAAGTAAAACTTTGAGAAAAGATTCTATGCAAAGAACATCATGTGATGGAACTAACCACATTATGCAAGAACTTGAGAATTTGTAATTAAATGTTGGGTGTATAATTTTATAATTGACCTATGGTTTGATTATTGTGGTCCGTAAGAGGGGAAGCTTGTAAAAGGATGTAAATAGAGATATATTAGAGGGAGGTTAGAAATAATAATAGAGAATAGTATAGAGTCTTTGAGGTGTCCTTGTAAAGCTCTACAATTATATAGTGGAGCGTATATGACAGTTTTCCATGTAAAGATATGGTTTTTATGATGAATGAATGAAATATATATCTATATTGGAAGCAAATCACACTCCAAAATCAAGCAATAGAGAAGGTTAAGGTGTAGTGGAATAAATTTGGACTCAATGAAGCCACATGTGAGATGGATGAGAAAATAAGGGTGCTATAGCCATCTTTTGTTTATCGAATAAGTGGATGTAAGAGAGATTTATAAAGCTCAGTTTTGTTTTAGTATTTTTCTATTAAGAAAATTGAGGATGGTGTTCCCCTTAAGGGGGTGGGGTTTGTAACACCCCTGGTATACGCCCCCTGCAGTTTTTGTTACAATGAAATTGAAAATTAATCATGTGGAAAATTTTAGCCCTAAATTTTCCATAGCACTAAGTGTATGGCATGGCCCCTTTCTTCTCTAGTAAGTTGTTGATCATATCAAGCAACTATAGCATAAATCCATTCTTTGGAATATCTTCAAGCAAGGGAAACTTGCTGTATTCACCCCCTTTGATTATGAACGTTCAAGTTCCTTTGTTATTTTTACTGTTATTAGTGTCAAGGATAATGGCTCAAAACCTTGTTCTCTTGTTATAATTAAAAAGTATTTGTTGTGAGTCTTGGTAAGCCTTTCTTATTTTAAGGAAGAATATCAAGGTCTAAACTCTCCAAACCTATTTTTTACAAGAGGATATTTTTGGAAGGGGAAAACATTTTAAACATGAAGTGGAAATAAAAGAGTGAGATGTCTTTCCTTTCAATTAGAAAAAGTTATAGCACAATTCATTGAGGGGGAAGTTATTTTTTCCCCTAACGAGAAAATAATTATGTTTTCTAGAGAACCTCACACTTTATGTGACAATTGGAGTTTTGTCCCCTTCAAAAAGAAATCATTTTCAACTTTCATCATAGGGTCCATAAATTCATAATTTTAGTTTACAATCTAGTAGAGATGAAAAGGAGCCCAACAAAGATGATAAGAAGGGAAAGTGGTTGAATAACTCATATGAAACTCAAGGTCTCATAAGCATCCATGTCTTCAATTATTTAGGATTCATATTTAGAATAAAGAACGTCCTATAGATGCATGGAACACCCTGGAGAAAACTTTGTCTAACCCTGCAAACATAAAGGGTGAAAATGTGATGTTGGGTTACACTTTTGTGAGAAATGCCTCCGATAAATTCTCGACCTCATTTTTTCAACCAAACAAAAAAAAAATCGGTCGAACTATTAAATAAATGTTCAGCCAAACTTTTGGCCATTTAGACTAATGTCAATCGTTAAATGGAATTTGCATCGGACTTGAAAAAGTCGGCAAAAAAATAGTTCGGGTCGAAAAACAATTCCACCGGAAAATATTGTCGACCGAATATTTATTCGCTAAAAAAAATAATATATATATATATAATTATATATAGATAGATATATATCTATATATATAGATATATATATATATATAATATATTATATATATATATATATATATATATCATATATATATATATATATTATATATATATATATATATATATCTGTGGTGTGTGTGTGTGTGGTCGAGCCGATACAATTGTGACGAAGTTTTCCGCTTTGTTGATTAGTCTATTGCTTGAAAGTGTGAGCTTGTTGTGTGTGTACAGTGACATGTGGTTAGTTCAAGCATTTTGTGTGGTTTGTTGCCCGGAAATGTTGTGTGGTCTGTTGCAGTGGGCATGAAACGAACCAGTGATGACAAATTTTGTTTTTTTATGGATTTTTAGTTAGTGATGATATTTGTTGGTATGATTTTTTGTTTTTTTTTTTTTTTTTTTTTGTGGCGTGAAAGTTTTCTTAGCCTTCTCATCCACCCTCGTCGCTGGAATATTTCTCTCCTCATCCATCCTCATCGCTGGAAGATTTCTCTCCTCGTCCACCCTCGTCATTAGGATATTTCTCTCCTCATCCACCCTCGTCACTGAAAGCTCCTCGTCTGGACCAGGTAAGTCATCGTCTCCAGTAAATTATTTTAGTACAGAATAAGCTCCTTGTATCTAGTAGGAAATGAAGCCAAGCAGTAGAGGTTGTTGTTATGACCATTATCATTGGATCTATTCATATCTCCTATTTTTCTTTTCTTTTATACCAATTTTCTAATGGAAATGGAATCTTGTATTTTTCCTTTTTTTTAATGATAATGGCCGTCCCATGTTCCTCCCATTTATACCATTAAAAAAATAACAATTTCAAGCAAACTCCCTTTGTTTTCCAGAAAAAAACTACGAACATAATCAATCTCAAATTCTTCTCCTCTTCAAACCATACACACCCATCCTTTTTCCAGCATCATAGGAACATCATTCATTGTTAGGTTGGGCCTTATGATTATAACATCTCCACTTCTCATGACTCTAACCCAAAATGCATCAACAAATAATATATGCAAGTGGATAATGTTTGCATTCTCTGTATAATAGTAA
Source organism: Pinus taeda (assembly GCA_000404065.3). Lineage (NCBI taxonomy): Eukaryota > Viridiplantae > Streptophyta > Pinopsida > Pinales > Pinaceae > Pinus > Pinus taeda. The sequence goes on from APFE031428572.1 coordinate 162,148, forward strand.
GTAACATGCCTTGTTCTTTAGTCGTGCTAAAGATAAAGATCTAACATAATGTAAGCTTAATCTAATCTAAGTGATTAGGGAAACATGAAACCCTTGTTCATTGTTACACAGGTAATGTTCAATCTTATGTAGAAGTGTGATGAGTACATGTAATTGATTATGGAAACAACGTATACAACTAGTGTTACAACAAAACCAGTAAGCTTAATCATACATGAAACAAAGAACCATTACCATTGTTACGTAGTTTAGGTGAATAGCTCATATTACACAAAAGTATAATCTTAGTTATGATATATGTCCTATGTATTGAATATGGGAACATTGGTGATTAATGTACACAATATATATGGGTTAGTAAGTTGTAAGTAAGTCATGTTTGATTAGAGTTACAAGCTTAGATCATCATAATAGGAACAAGACATTCATGTACAAGCTTGTAATACACTCTCTGTGTCTGCAGGGATTTTAAATTCTAATCTGTGTCCATCCTTTTCCTTTTCCATTCAGTGAAAAGGCTTCAATAGTTGGCCCAGTCCTTCATTAGGATCTGGGAAAAATGAATATGCACTTATTTTGATTAGGAACATCATTCATTGTTAGGCTAGGCCTTATGATTATAACATCTCCACTTCTCATGACTCTGACCCAAAATACATCAACATATAATATATGCAAGTGGATAATGTTTTCATTCTTTGTATAATAGTAAGAAACATGCCTTGTTCTTTCGTCATGTTGAAGATAAATCTCTAACAAAATTTAAGCTTAATCTGATATAAGTGATTAGGGAAACCTTAAACCCTTGTTCATTTCTATACAGGTAATGTTCAATCTTATGTAGAAGTGTGATGAATACATGTAATTTATTATGGAAACAACATATACAACTAGTGTTACAATAGAACTAGTTGCTAATTAGAGTGTTGGCATTGCTTTTTCATCTATTTTTGGTGTTTCAATTTTAATGTTATTGGGTAGCTAATTAGAGTGTTGGCATTGCTTTGTCATCTATTTTTTGTGTGTTAATTTTATTGTTATTAGGTTGCTAATTATATGTTCAATTATGTTAACTTTTTCATTATGTGTAATTCACTTCGCTTTCCTATTTTCTTATAACATGGGTTTATTAGCTTCTTAAGATGAGGTAGAATACCCTCAATTGAAGGTTATTGTACTTGTTATCTTCAAGTAGTAGTTTCTTTTTTAGATACATACATCTTTTTCATTTCTATTTTGTTGGGTGCGTGAGATTGAAGCTTATTAGAGTGTTGACATTGCTTTGTCATGTATTTTGGTGTTTCAATTTTAAGAAGGAAATGTATAGATATTAAATTTACTAGAATAGAATTGTGTCTAACATTTTTCATTTTATTTTATTTTTTATCTTTAACTATAGTTTTTAAAGAAGCATACAAATAGACCCATATATGGCATATAAATAAACATGTAGTAGAGCTTTAATAAACAAATTTTATAACAAGGCATGAATAAATGTTAAATTTCCAAGAATGAAAATAAAAATGATGTGGCCCAGCCCACAAGGGCCCGCACTTTACACTTAAGTTGGCTTTACACCTGGCCTTGGCTTTTGTGACATGGCGGATTTCAGTCTATTGTGCCGGTGGTTGTATGTAGGGTGGCAATAGATATTTTCCTTGGTAATTGGAATGTGTTAATGAGGCATTTATTGCCCAGCTACCAACCTCTACTTTTGATTCATCCGTGCACCCTTTTCCAAAATGCTTTGGCGGTCTGGTTTTTCGCTATTTTTCCTTGTTGCTATGCGATCTAGCGAGGGTTTAGGAGCTACCCTGTATGGCTCCTCCTCAAGCGCATGTAGCGGTCTATGTTCCTGTCCCTGCTATGGTTGCAAATGCTTGTTGGTTTCCTGAGCTTGACAATGTGGTTGTTAGTGGTTTACTTCTATGGTGCGAGTTTGTCAGAGTCCTAGAAATGTATGTGCGCAGGTTCTCCTTTGAATGTAAGTCTTTCGGTTCTGTTTTAATCCTTAGGTTCTTACATGTGGTCTTCCATCTATGGTTTCCCTTTTTACTGCTACTCTAATTGCCCTGGCCACTGTTCGATTTACACACTGGTTGGTGATTATGAACGCAGCTAACTAGACAAGCAACCTCCGCAAAGGCACACAGGTAATCACTCTTTTCCTTGATTTAATCTTTCCCTCGTATGGCATGGAGTCTAACTACAAACTACTCCTTCTGTCATGGGCTTTATCGACTCATCAACGGTTTTGTTCTGCAACTCTAGGTCTGATTTGCTCAGATATGTTGGGACTTCCCTCTATCCTCTATTTCAACTT
>APFE031428572.1:166093-179265 GCA_000404065.3 Pinus taeda
AAATTGAAAATTAATCATGTGGAAAATTTTAGCCCTAAATTTTCCATAGCACTAAGTGTATGGCATGGCCCCTTTCTTCTCTAGTAAGTTGTTGATCATATCAAGCAACTATAGCATAAATCCATTCTTTGGAATATCTTCAAGCAAGGGAAACTTGCTGTATTCACCCCCTTTGATTATGAACGTTCAAGTTCCTTTGTTATTTTTACTGTTATTAGTGTCAAGGATAATGGCTCAAAACCTTGTTCTCTTGTTATAATTAAAAAGTATTTGTTGTGAGTCTTGGTAAGCCTTTCTTATTTTAAGGAAGAATATCAAGGTCTAAACTCTCCAAACCTATTTTTTACAAGAGGATATTTTTGGAAGGGGAAAACATTTTAAACATGAAGTGGAAATAAAAGAGTGAGATGTCTTTCCTTTCAATTAGAAAAAGTTATAGCACAATTCATTGAGGGGGAAGTTATTTTTTCCCCTAACGAGAAAATAATTATGTTTTCTAGAGAACCTCACACTTTATGTGACAATTGGAGTTTTGTCCCCTTCAAAAAGAAATCATTTTCAACTTTCATCATAGGGTCCATAAATTCATAATTTTAGTTTACAATCTAGTAGAGATGAAAAGGAGCCCAACAAAGATGATAAGAAGGGAAAGTGGTTGAATAACTCATATGAAACTCAAGGTCTCATAAGCATCCATGTCTTCAATTATTTAGGATTCATATTTAGAATAAAGAACGTCCTATAGATGCATGGAACACCCTGGAGAAAACTTTGTCTAACCCTGCAAACATAAAGGGTGAAAATGTGATGTTGGGTTACACTTTTGTGAGAAATGCCTCCGATAAATTCTCGACCTCATTTTTTCAACCAAACAAAAAAAAAATCGGTCGAACTATTAAATAAATGTTCAGCCAAACTTTTGGCCATTTAGACTAATGTCAATCGTTAAATGGAATTTGCATCGGACTTGAAAAAGTCGGCAAAAAAATTAGTTCGGCGAATAAACCAATTCACCGAAAATATTGTTCGACGCCCGAAATTATTATTGTTAAAAAAAATTATTATATTTATATTATATATATATATTGATATATATTTATATATATAGATATATATATATATTTATTATATATATATATATTTATATATTTATATATATATAATATTATATAATATATATATATATCTGTGTGTGTGTGTGTGTGTGTCGGCCATACATTGTTGAGTTTTCCGCTTGTTGATAGTTTTGTGTGAAATTGAGCGTTGTTGTTGTGTTGTTGTTTGTATTTTAAGCATTTGTGGGTTTGTTGCCGAGAATGTTGTGGGCTTTGCCAAGTGCTGAAACGAACCAGGTGATTGACCTTTTTTTTTTTTATGATTTTTTAATTTAGTGGTATATTTTTTGTTTGTTTTTGTTTTTTTTTTTTTTTTTTTTTTTTTTGTGGCGTGAAAGTTTTCTTAGCCTTCTCATCCACCCTCGTCGCTGGAATATTTCTCTCCTCATCCATCCTCATCGCTGGAAGATTTCTCTCCTCGTCCACCCTCGTCATTAGGATATTTCTCTCCTCATCCACCCTCGTCACTGAAAGCTCCTCGTCTGGACCAGGTAAGTCATCGTCTCCAGTAAATTATTTTAGTACAGAATAAGCTCCTTGTATCTAGTAGGAAATGAAGCCAAGCAGTAGAGGTTGTTGTTATGACCATTATCATTGGATCTATTCATATCTCCTATTTTTCTTTTCTTTTATACCAATTTTCTAATGGAAATGGAATCTTGTATTTTTCCTTTTTTTTAATGATAATGGCCGTCCCATGTTCCTCCCATTTATACCATTAAAAAAATAACAATTTCAAGCAAACTCCCTTTGTTTTCCAGAAAAAAACTACGAACATAATCAATCTCAAATTCTTCTCCTCTTCAAACCATACACACCCATCCTTTTTCCAGCATCATAGGAACATCATTCATTGTTAGGTTGGGCCTTATGATTATAACATCTCCACTTCTCATGACTCTAACCCAAAATGCATCAACAAATAATATATGCAAGTGGATAATGTTTGCATTCTCTGTATAATAGTAAGTAACATGCCTTGTTCTTTAGTCGTGCTAAAGATAAAGATCTAACATAATGTAAGCTTAATCTAATCTAAGTGATTAGGGAAACATGAAACCCTTGTTCATTGTTACACAGGTAATGTTCAATCTTATGTAGAAGTGTGATGAGTACATGTAATTGATTATGGAAACAACGTATACAACTAGTGTTACAACAAAACCAGTAAGCTTAATCATACATGAAACAAAGAACCATTACCATTGTTACGTAGTTTAGGTGAATAGCTCATATTACACAAAAGTATAATCTTAGTTATGATATATGTCCTATGTATTGAATATGGGAACATTGGTGATTAATGTACACAATATATATGGGTTAGTAAGTTGTAAGTAAGTCATGTTTGATTAGAGTTACAAGCTTAGATCATCATAATAGGAACAAGACATTCATGTACAAGCTTGTAATACACTCTCTGTGTCTGCAGGGATTTTAAATTCTAATCTGTGTCCATCCTTTTCCTTTTCCATTCAGTGAAAAGGCTTCAATAGTTGGCCCAGTCCTTCATTAGGATCTGGGAAAAATGAATATGCACTTATTTTGATTAGGAACATCATTCATTGTTAGGCTAGGCCTTATGATTATAACATCTCCACTTCTCATGACTCTGACCCAAAATACATCAACATATAATATATGCAAGTGGATAATGTTTTCATTCTTTGTATAATAGTAAGAAACATGCCTTGTTCTTTCGTCATGTTGAAGATAAATCTCTAACAAAATTTAAGCTTAATCTGATATAAGTGATTAGGGAAACCTTAAACCCTTGTTCATTTCTATACAGGTAATGTTCAATCTTATGTAGAAGTGTGATGAATACATGTAATTTATTATGGAAACAACATATACAACTAGTGTTACAATAGAACTAGTTGCTAATTAGAGTGTTGGCATTGCTTTTTCATCTATTTTTGGTGTTTCAATTTTAATGTTATTGGGTAGCTAATTAGAGTGTTGGCATTGCTTTGTCATCTATTTTTTGTGTGTTAATTTTATTGTTATTAGGTTGCTAATTATATGTTCAATTATGTTAACTTTTTCATTATGTGTAATTCACTTCGCTTTCCTATTTTCTTATAACATGGGTTTATTAGCTTCTTAAGATGAGGTAGAATACCCTCAATTGAAGGTTATTGTACTTGTTATCTTCAAGTAGTAGTTTCTTTTTTAGATACATACATCTTTTTCATTTCTATTTTGTTGGGTGCGTGAGATTGAAGCTTATTAGAGTGTTGACATTGCTTTGTCATGTATTTTGGTGTTTCAATTTTAAGAAGGAAATGTATAGATATTAAATTTACTAGAATAGAATTGTGTCTAACATTTTTCATTTTATTTTATTTTTTATCTTTAACTATAGTTTTTAAAGAAGCATACAAATAGACCCATATATGGCATATAAATAAACATGTAGTAGAGCTTTAATAAACAAATTTTATAACAAGGCATGAATAAATGTTAAATTTCCAAGAATGAAAATAAAAATGATGTGGCCCAGCCCACAAGGGCCCGCACTTTACACTTAAGTTGGCTTTACACCTGGCCTTGGCTTTTGTGACATGGCGGATTTCAGTCTATTGTGCCGGTGGTTGTATGTAGGGTGGCAATAGATATTTTCCTTGGTAATTGGAATGTGTTAATGAGGCATTTATTGCCCAGCTACCAACCTCTACTTTTGATTCATCCGTGCACCCTTTTCCAAAATGCTTTGGCGGTCTGGTTTTTCGCTATTTTTCCTTGTTGCTATGCGATCTAGCGAGGGTTTAGGAGCTACCCTGTATGGCTCCTCCTCAAGCGCATGTAGCGGTCTATGTTCCTGTCCCTGCTATGGTTGCAAATGCTTGTTGGTTTCCTGAGCTTGACAATGTGGTTGTTAGTGGTTTACTTCTATGGTGCGAGTTTGTCAGAGTCCTAGAAATGTATGTGCGCAGGTTCTCCTTTGAATGTAAGTCTTTCGGTTCTGTTTTAATCCTTAGGTTCTTACATGTGGTCTTCCATCTATGGTTTCCCTTTTTACTGCTACTCTAATTGCCCTGGCCACTGTTCGATTTACACACTGGTTGGTGATTATGAACGCAGCTAACTAGACAAGCAACCTCCGCAAAGGCACACAGGTAATCACTCTTTTCCTTGATTTAATCTTTCCCTCGTATGGCATGGAGTCTAACTACAAACTACTCCTTCTGTCATGGGCTTTATCGACTCATCAACGGTTTTGTTCTGCAACTCTAGGTCTGATTTGCTCAGATATGTTGGGACTTCCCTCTATCCTCTATTTCAACTTGTTACTTTGGGTTTCACTGTCAATATGGCTAACAAAACTTTGTTGGTCATGCAGGTCTGTTGTTCGACCTGAGCGCATGGACTCTGTTACGGTTTGACCTTCCGCTTGCAACAAAACCTCGTCCGGTAGGCTTTGATGCTTGAGTCCCATTGATTTATTGTTAGGGTTATGGTAGGGTTTCTTGGAAGGTCAATTGTTCACTGTCTAATAGTCACACTTTGCCTGAAGCGCTGTCTGTGGGATGTAATGTAATTTGGTTTCAATTTCTAGTTGAATTTTTTGTTATGCTTCAGCAAAAAGAACTGAACTCTGTGGTAAACCCTAACCTGGGGTTTGTCCTTCTAGGACACTAATACCCGTCTTTTGCTTATAACGACTGTATTGTAAATATGCTTGGATAACAATGACTATGGCTACAGTTTTGTATATTTTGTTAAATCTTGAAAGCTTGGACAAGGTTATTGTGTTACCTGTGTTGGTCTTTTTTTTTGTCTCCTTCAATACTCTACTCCACAGTAATTTCGTTGGAGGATTCGCTGTGATTTGGTTATTCTCTTTTCATTCTCCTGTTTTGCATGCTCTTGCCCTGCCGTATTATGTGAATGCACTTGAGAATGTCTATTTGTGGTAAATGACTGTAAATGTGACCTACATTGGTCGATAATAGTATGTTGGAACTGTTTTACATTACACAATAGATGTACAGAATATAACATTACATCACAGGAATAAATGAATGAACCAAATAGACTGTTTTCTGCAAATAAGATCTGTTTTTCTCTTATTTATTTCTCTCTGTTTTTGAATTGATCAACCTTGTCTTTGTCTTACATTTCTGCTCTTATACATTGAGATTACAGTTAATTAAACTGTCTTGGGTTTCGGTTAGACAGTCATGCTATGGTTGACATTACAAGATTCTAGTTAGACAATTTTGTCTCTTTTATTCTAAATTAACATATCAATTCATAACTACGGCTTTATTATTGTTTAGACCATGACAACCCTAACTGTCTATTTAACCTTGAATTTGTCATAACATCTTAAAAAAACAAAAACAAATCAAACTCCTATCTCATGACTCATGAACTATAATAAAAAAAACAATCCAAACAATCAATAACCTTCCAACCTGGCTGAGATTGAACCCGATCATAGTGAGCTAGATGCTCCTGCATCAGGCTCCTAGGGCAAAAAGAAATCATGGCTCTGGTCCATGAGCTTCTCGACAGAAGTACCTATCTGTTCGATCTGCCTAGCATCAATCCACGAACTGTCCTCAATTGAATGGTTCTTCCACTTGACCAGGTATTGTAAATATTCCTTCCGCCGAGTTTGTTTAGCCACCTGAGTGTCGAGAATGCTCTCGATCTTGGGAGGTTGAACGTAAGGCATCTGTCTCTTCCAAGCTTCTCCTTCATCCTGGGTGTTCCGTGTGGGTCGCATGGTTCCATCTTCTTCCTTCTCTTCTGGGTCAGTCGTGTAGGGAAACAAGTCTGCTACATAAAAAATAGGTGAAATGCCTATTCCTGGTGGCAACTGTATCTCATAGGCATTTGCTGAAAACTTCCGAAGGATTTTGGAGGGACCTATCTTCTTGTACTTTAATTTATTGTACGTACCTTTAGGAAAATGTTCCTTGCACAAATGTGAGGACTTTGTCTCCTACATTGAATTATACCTCCCTTCTCTGCAAGTCTGCTTGCTGTTTATACTTTAAGCTGATGTCGTGCAATTTAAGTTTCACTTGTTCGTGCAAATTCCTCATCGCATTAGTGAAATCTTCTCCATCTTCACTTCTTGTAGTCCAAGATCCCGCAGTTCATGCACTCCACGAGGATGCATGTCGTACAGGATTTGGAAAGGGCTCAAGCCTGTGTTGCGGTTAGGTGAATCTTTGTAAGTGAATTCTGCCTGCGCCAGCACTCAATCCCACATCCGCGAATTCTCTCCCACTAGACTTCGTAGCAGATTCCCTAAACTCCTATTTACAACTTCTGTTTGTCCGTCCGTCTGCAGATGGTAAGCAAAATTGTAACTTAGCTGAGTATCCATATTTTTCCACAAGGTACGCCAAAAATGTCCCATAAACTTCACATCCTTGTCTGACATGATGGATTTGGGTAATCCGTGTAACCTAATGATCTCATTAAAAACAAGTGGGCCACGTGGGTGGCATCACTGGTCTTCCTGCAAGGAATAAAATGTGTCATTTTTTAGAATCTGTCCACTACTACCATTATCGAATCGTATCCTTGTTGTGTCTTAGGTAGGCTTAAGATAAAATCCAAGCTGACTAAGTCCCATGATCTGTCTGGAATGGGTAACGGTGTATACAGTCCTGCGTTCTGACTGTGACCCTTTGCTAACTGGCACACTTTGCATTTGGCTACAAATTGTTGCACATCCCTTTGCATCCTAGGCCAAAAGTAAAAGTTTCTGAGCTGCTTGTGTGTTTTATCCATGCCGAAATGTCCAGCCAAACCTCCGCTATGCTTTTCTCGAATAATGTTCTCCCTCATCGAGTAGTCAGGTATGCACAGTTGTCCCCCCTTGAACAACAACTTCTCCTGCAAATTGTAATCTAAACAAGGTTTGTTATCTCTCACCAAGGGGTTCTCAAATGCCTCATAGGCCTCTTTAAAGTCTGCGTCCGTCTGGTACAAATCTCGTAAGTGCTCAAACCCCAGCACGAGCACAGTGCTTTCCTACAAAAGTAGAGCTTTCCTACTCAGTGCATCTACTACTTTATTAGCTTGCCTGCTAATATGTTTCAATGCGAAATCGAAACTCTACAGATACTCCACCCATTTGGCGTGTTTGTGGTTCAGTTTGTGCTGTTGCATTATGTACTATAATGCAGAGTTATCTGAAAACAACACGAAATCATTTCCTGACAGATAATGCCTCCAGTGCTTTAGTGCCTGTATGATTGCATAAAACTCCTTATCATATGATGAGTATTTCTGTCAGCTCTCATTTAGCTTCTCGCTGAAAAATTCTATAGGCTTATCCTCCTGACTAAGAACAACTCCAATTACTGTCCCGCTGGCATCACAGCGAACCTGAAACAACTTCTGGAAATCTGGTAGTCTCAGGATTGGCCTCTCAGTAATCTTCCTCTTCAACAACTAGAAACTTCTCTCCGCTGCTTCTGTCCACTGAAAAGGATGGCTGGCATTTTTGATGGTATCTAGCATGGGTGCACAAATTTCGCTGAAATTCTTGATGAACTTCCTGTAAAAGTTTGTTAATCCATGAAAGCTATGTACCTCGAATAAATTTTTCAAAGATGGCCAATTTACTATGGCTTCCACCTTCTCCGGATCCATCTTTAGTTCATTCTCTGTTATTACAAACCCCAAATAAATCAATTCCTTCTACAGAAAAGTACATTTCTTCAAATTTATTAGTAGTTTATTCTGCTGTAATTTCTCTAGCACCTTATGCACATGTTGAAGGTGTTCTTCTTTTGTTCTGCTAAAAATAAAGATTTCATCCAAGTAAACTATCATGAACTTCCCAATATACTCCTTCAGCATCTCATTCATTAACCTCATGAATGCTCAAGGCGCATTGCTCAGCCCAAATGGCATGACCAGCCATTCATACAGCCCCTCATTTGTCTTGAAGGCAGTCTTCCATTCATCCCCCTCTCGTATTCGAATCTGATGGTACCCGCTTTTCAATTCTATCTTCGAGAAATAAGCTACCCCGCTTAAAAAATCCATCATATCATCCATTCGCGGCACGGGAAACCTGTATCGGATGGTGATTTTATTAATGGCCCTTGAGTCGATGCACATCTTCCATTCTCCTCCCTTATTGGGAGTGAGGACCATTGGAACAACACAGGGGCTTAAGCTCTCCCTTATCAATCCCTTGTCCAACATTTCTTGCGCCTGCTTCCAAATTTCTTCAGTTTCCTTGGGGATCTTTCGGTATGCCACTTTGTTCAGCAAGCTGGCTTTGGGTATGAAGCCGATATGATGACTTATTCTCCATTTGGGGGGTAATTTGTCTGGTAAGTCATCTACAACTATGTTTGTAAACACCTCCAACATTTGCTAGATCTCTGTGGGTAAATCTGATATCTCTATATGCAACAATACTGTCTTTTCCTTTTTTACAACTGCATAACCTATCTCATTGTCCTCCACATATTTTAAAAACTATTTTCCGATGACCAACAACGTTCTTGGTTCACTAGTCTCTTCTGTCCCTTCTTCTTTTATGGGTACAAGCGTATGCTTGATTCCATCCTTCACAAATTTATAACAATTCATCAATCCATCATGGACCACTTTCCTATCGTACTACCAAGGCCTGCCCAGTAGTGTGTGACATACATCCATCGGCATGATGTCACAAACAACTTTGTCCTTGTACTTGCCAATCTAGAACTCAACCTCAATTTGTTCATCCACTAGCAATTGATGGCCTTTTTGCAGCCATGAAACTCTATAAGGGTTGGGATGTTCTGAGCATTTCAGCTCCAATTTTTCCACCATCTCTGTGGACACTAAGTTGTCAGTGCTACCACTGTCAATAATTAACTTACAACACTTAACTCGCGACTTACAAATCGTCCTGAACAAAGCCTTCCACTGCGTCTGTTCGGTGATCTCTTTGACTGGTTTCAACAACACCTTGTGCAGCACCAAAGCTTCTCCCGTCTTTGGAGCGTTCTTTGCTTCTTGGGGAGGTGCTACTGCTTCTTCTGGTTGTGCCACGTATGCACCCCACTGTCTAGCTTGTTCTGCTTTCGGACACTCAAATGATCTATGTCCCCATTTATGGCATCAATAACATTGGTAACCAACCCCTCTTCCTCGACCGTTACCTCTGCCTCGCTGGGATGACCTTGCACCTTTTGCACTATCACCTCTGTCTACTGATCCAAAAGCCCTGGAACTACTACCTTCCTCATTATTACTAGGAGTCCACCCCCTTCCATAGGACTGGCCTTTCCCTCTGCTGGCTCCTCATCCTCTCCGAGCGTTCTGTCTTCTGGTGATTTTCTCCTCAGCCTTCATCGCACTCTGATACGCTTCCTTAGTGTTATTCAGTAATAAAATACTAATTTCATCCAAAATATCCAACCTTAATCCATTAACATACCTGGTTGTCCTTTCCACTGTATCTTCTGTATATCTTGCCCTCAAATTCACTCGATAGAAGTCCTCCGTATATTCCCTTACCGTCAATCCTTTTTGTCTCAGATTCTGCACCTTCCTGTGCAATGCAATCTAACAGTCCCTCGGCAAAAATCTGCCCTTTAACTTGGCCACCATCCTTGACCAGGCTTTAATCGAGCCTTGTTCAGTCTTTTCCTTTCGTTCTGAACACTGTCCCACCATAGGGCTGTGTGTCCCTTCAATTTTGTTGCAGCGAACTTAACTATGCGATCTTCACTGACTTCCTCGTACTCGAAATACTTATCCATCTCACTAATCCAATCTAACAAAACTTCGATAGATAGGCTACCGTCATACGTTGGGAGTTCTGGCTTGGGTTTACTGCTTGCTACTAAAACAGATCCCAACAATCTCACTTCTGCGGATTCACCTTCTGGTCCATCTGCTGCTACTTCAACTTCCTCTTCACTATCATCACCCATTTCCAGATCTCTTTGTCTACCCGCCTCCAAACAGGCAGCAAGAATTCTGATCTCCTCTCTCAATCCTTCCTTTTCCAATCTTCTAGCACCTTTGCCACGACCTCGTCTTCCTCTCTCCATTCCTCCTACTAACATGAAAAACAAAAACTGCTCTAATAACACTCTGATGTGGCCCAGCCCACATGGGCTCGCACTTTACACTTAAGTTGGCTTTACACCTGGCCTCAGCTTTTGTGACGTGGCGGATTTCAATCTATTGTGTCGACAGTTCTATGTAGGGTGGAAATAGATATTTTCGTTGGTAATTGGAATGTGTTAATGAGGCATTTATTGCCCAGCTACCAACCTCGGTTTTCGATTCATCTGTGCACCCTTTGCCAAAATGCTTTGGCGGTCTGGTCTTTCACGATGTTTCCTTGTTGTTGTGTGGTCTGGAAAGGGTTTGGGAGCTACCTTGTATGGCTCCTCCTCAAGCGCATGTAGCGATCTCTGTTCCTGTCCCTGCTATGGTTGTAAACGCTTGCTAGTTTCCTGAGCTTGACAATGTGGTTGTTAGTGGTTTACTTCTATGGTGCAAGTCTGTTGGAGTCTTGGAAATGTATGTCCGTAGGTTCTCCTTTGATGTAAGTCTTTCGGTTCTGTTTCAATCCTTAGGTTCTTGCATGTCGTCTTCCATCTGCAGTTTCCCTTTTTACTGCTACTCTCATTTCCCTAGCCACTGTTCGATTTACACACTGGTTGGTGATTATGAACGCAGCTAACTAGACAAGCAACCTCGGCAAAGGTGCGTAGGTAATCACTCTTTTCCTTGATCTAATATTTCCCTCATCTGGCGTGGAGTCTAACCACAAACTACTCCTTCTGTCACAGGCTTTATGGACTCATCAACGGTTTTGTTCTGCAACTCTCGGTCTGGTTTTTTCAGGTATGTTGGGACTTCCCTTTGTCCTCTGTTTCAACTTGTTACTTCGGGTTTCACTGTCAATATGGCTAACAGAACTTTGTGGGTCATGCAGGTCTGTGGTTCGACCTAAGCACATGCACTCTACTACGGTTCGACTTTCCACTTGCAACGAAACCTTGTCCGGTAGGCTCTAATGCTTGAGTCCCGTTGGTTTATTGTTAGGGTTTTGGTAGGGTTTCTTGGATGTAATGTAATTTGGTTTCGACTTCTGTTTGAATTCCTGTTATGCTTCAGCAAAAAGAACTAAACTCTGTGGTAAAACCCTAACCTGGTGTTTGTCCTTCTAGGATGTTGATACTCGTCTTTTGCTTATAACGACTGTATTGTAAATATGCTCGGATAACAATGAATATGGCTACAATTCTGTATATTTTGTTAAATCGTGAAAGCTTGGACAAGGTTATTGGGTTACCTGTGTTGGTCTTCTTTTTGTCTCCTTCGATACTCTGCTCCACAGTAATTTCATTAGAGGATTCACTGTGATTTGGTTATTCTCTTTTCGTTCTCCAGTTTTGCACACTCTTGCCCCGCCGTATCATGCGAATGCACTTGAGAATGTTTGTTTGTGGGAAATGACTGTAAATGCAACCTTTAGTGGTCGATAATAGTATGCTGGAACTATTTTACATTACACAATAGATGTACAGAATATAACATTACATCATAGGAATAAATGAATGAACCAGATAGACTGTTTTCTACAAATAAGATCTGTTTTTCTCTTCTTTATTTCTCTATGTTCTCAAATTGATCAACCTTGTCTTTGTCTTATATTTTTGCTCTTATACATTGAGATTACAGTTAATTAAACTGTCCTGGGTTTCAGTTAGACAGTCATGCTATGGTTGACATTACAAGATTCTGGTTAGACAATTTTGTCTTTTTTCTTCTAAATTAACAGATCAATTCATAACTATGGCTTTATTATTGTTTAGACCATGACAACCCTAACTGTCTATTTAACCTTGAATTTGTCATAACATCTTTAAAAAAAATAAAAAAAAATCAAACTCCTGTCTCATGACTCATGAACTACAATAATAATAATAATAATAAAACAATCCAGACAATCAACAACCTTCCAACCTGGCTGAGACTAAACCCGGTCTTGGTGAGCTAGATGCTCCTGCATCAAAAAATAAATTAAGAAATACTTTCAAACTAGGCATGAATAAGTGTTAAATTTCCAAGAATTAAAATATAAATAAATTAAGAAATACATTCAAAATTGGATGATTTGAAGCTAAGTTGAATTAGAAAGATTTGTATGTGTGGAACGAACATAAAAATAAATTCGTAAATACTTTCAACCTTCAATTGAGTTGAAGCTAAGTTGAATGAATTAGAGATTTGTAGTTGAGTTGAATTAGAGATCTCTAGTTTTCTTATTCTTGCAATTCTCCAATCATCCAACCAAGTAGTAACAACCTTTCTTGCTACCTAGCCGTCCGACAAATTTGTCTAAACAATAATCTTTTGCACAACCTAAAATACATGTATAAATATATTAAATTCATTTTATTGAATTTGTTTTTTATGGGGGTCAAAAAACCCATTAAACATGGTTGAAAAATGGACATTATGCATAGAAGTTTCTTGTTATCCCAATCCAAGACAAGCAGTGATTACTTATGTGATATGTAATATTGTGATGAAAAAATTTCTCCAAAGGAAAAGGAATGTACTTGGAAGAACAACAAACAATGAAGCATATTATATTGCATTGAAAGAAGGCTTAGGAAAAGCTAGGGAGTATGGATTTAATGGAATTGTAGTCTTTACCAGTTCTGAACTTGTGTGCAACCAGATGAAAGGCATGTACCAATTTAAAAAGGAGAGGTTATAACAACAACATGGATAAGCAAAAAAAAATTCAGTCAATTTCAATCATTTATCATATGACATTGTGCAAATGTTAATAGGATGTCTAATGACCTGTTGTATGGGGCAATGGCAATTCAAGATTTGTGTGTGAAAGATGAATTATTGTTAAGAAGTTCTCCATCAATATTTATTGATGGATGTTGTAAAATATTTTTCATATGTGTGTGTTTGTTAGTTATCAATATGTCATTTTTAATGACCGTGTGTTTTTTTCAATTCTATACCAAGTGTGCCTGCACTATGTAAGCACAACTTGATGAACTTGACATGTTTTAGAAAAAATTGTATTTAATTTTC